>UXGC01001578.1:0-20271 GCA_900480045.1 Eurytoma adleriae | reverse complement strand
ATATATATATATATATATATATATATATATATATGTAACTGTTGTGATACATTTTATAATTTTTCGATTATTTACGAAAGTATTTTTTAGTTTATTTCTAGAGCACTCTCATAAAATTATAAATTTTCATTCTAATATATTTAATTTATTATATTTTCATATTAAAACAATTTGATTGACAACATTGTTTAACTTTCCAGGCAGATGGTTTTGGTATCGTTGGCGCGAGTAAAGCTATGATACCTAATCGCATCTCTTTCTTCTTGGGATTGCATGGGTCGAGTATTAATATTGATAGTGCCTGTTCGGGAGGTGCTTCGGCATTAGAACGAGCTTACCTGGATATTAAAAACGGACACGCCGAGGCTGCTATTGTTGGAAGCAGTCTACTGAACTTACATCCTCATCTTTCTTATCAATTAAGAAAACTGGGTACTTCTACATTGATTTCCACATTTTCAATTTAACAGTTTTTTCACACGTATAATAAAACAATTACACTGCAGGACAAAATATTTCATAAAAACTCTATATGATTCATAAGTTTATTTTATCACAGAAAACCTAAATATAATAATAATTATAAATAACTCTGATCAGAATAAGTTAATTTCGAATAATTGTATTTTACTTCAGGAATTTTATCAGATGATGGTTATACCAGAAGTTTCGATGATAACGCTAATGGTTGCACTCGTAGTGATGGTGTAGCGGTTTTCTTTCTACAACGCGATAATGATGCTAAACGTATCTACCAAGAGGTTGTTAATGTTCGCTCAATGCATCTGTATGCTGAAGAACAAGACACCATTTTGATCTCAAAAGCAGAACCTCAAGTTGAACTAATGAAAGCAACATTAAAAGAAAGCAACCTAACTCCTGACGATATTTCCTTTGTTGAAGCAAGCGGTGTAGCTATTAAATCTGTAGATGACCAAGAACTCAAAGCTATTGATGATGTTTTCAGAAGCAGAAATAAGCCATTGCTAATAGGATCTGTAAAGTCAAACATTGGTAATAGCATATGTGTAAATGTTCACAATTCAATTTTAAAGGTAAACTTTTGTTTTTTGTTTTTTGTCATTAATTAATTATTTTTATCTACAAACAAAAATGTATAAATGAAAAAAAAACTTTAGATAATCGTGGCTTCAGAAACAGAAACTATTCCTCCAAATCTACATTTCGAAAAACCAAATACAAAGGCATTAGGTTTGGTAGAGGGCAGATTAAAAGTTGTTACTGATTTAACACCTTTTCAAGGACCTTATACTTTAGTCAATATGACATCTATCGTAGGAAATACTGGATGTATTATTTTAAAAGCTCCGAATATACCAAAGAAAAACGAAGGTATTCCTGATGATGATATTCCAAGACTTGCTATCGTGTCTGGCCGTACTGAAGAGGCAGTTGAAAGTTTCCTAGAATTTGTAAGTGATAGATATAACGCAATACAGTGGAACGTAAATTGTAGAGAATCAACTGCATATAACGTGCCATCAAATGACTTAACTTGATCTTTAATCTTCTAAATATGAGGAATCATACCTATGATTATTAACCAAATGTATGGTCGACATCATTTTTAGAGGGCGTGGATCAAGTTTAGGTTACGTGACGGTCCATTACATGTCCTTGATTTATTGTACTTTCTATCCCATTACAGACTGCTCTCACTTATAAAAAATTCACCTTTTTTTAATTTTTTTCCGAAAAGATCAATTTTTATACCATTTTATTAGATATGATCTCGTTTTTCTAGCTTCAAGACAGACCTGTTGATGTAGAATATTTGCAACTTTTATATTCCATTTTCCAATCTGATGTCAGCGGGCATTTATTCCGTGGATTTACCATATTGCCTGCCAAAGGCTTGCCAAACGTTGAAGAGAAAAAGAAAGAGGTTCTTTTTAAATCTGGTGAAAACCGAGAAGTTTGGTGGATCTTCTCTGGAATGGGATCCCAATGGCCTGGAATGGGTAATTAATTACATAATAGTACACTACATAGTAGTAACTGTAAAATATTATTATTATTATTAATAACCATTAAAATTATAAAATTTAAGGCGAGGCTTTGTTAAGATTACCCGTATTTGCCGCGGCAATTAAAAAATGTGATGCTGTTTTAAAGCCGCTGGGATACGATATATACAAAATTTTAACTGACAAGGATAAAACAATGTTTGATACAATTATCAATTCTTTCGTCGGAATCGCAGCTGTACAGGTAACAATTTTGTTTCCATAAGAAAAAAAAATTAAACTCTCTTTTAGACATTGCTGAAGTAGAAAAATACATTTTAGATTGGTTTGGTGGATGTGCTTAAAAGTGTTGGCCTTGAACCGGATTTTATAATTGGCCATTCTGTGGGTGAGCTTGGATGTGCTTATGCCGACGGCTGTTTCACCGCAGAGCAAATGATTATGGCAGCTTTATCCCGAGGTTTAGCTTCTAAAGAATCGAAATTAGAACGAGGCTCGATGGCTGCGGTTGGTCTTGGATTTGAACAAGTGAAATCATTGTGCCCCCCTGACATTGACGTTGCTTGTCACAATGGGCCAGAAAGTTCAACAATTAGTGGTCCAGCAGAAAGCATGAAAAAATTCGTTGCCGATTTAACTGTAAGTGCTTAGATTTAAGTAATCTCACATCTAAGAAAGTTTCAGTTATTTTTCGATTACGTTTTCTAAAATTTTATTTAATTATTATTTTCATTATTAATTTGTTATAGGCAAGAGGAATTTTCGCTCGAGAGGTTGCATGTAGTAATATTGCTTATCACAGTCGTTACATAGCACCTGCTGGACCAAAGCTATTAGAGCGCCTACAAAAAGTAATTCCTAATCCTGTTCCCCGAAGCTCGAAATGGGTCAGTTCATCAGTACCGCAATCGGAATGGAATTCTTTAAAAGCGCGACTTTGTTCTGCTGAATACCACACCAACAATCTCTTGAGTGCCGTACTTTTTGAGGAAACGTCACGTTTAATACCGCCAAATGCCATTTGTATCGAAATTGCTCCTCACGGTCTTTTGCAAGCTATCGTAAAGAGGTCTCTGCCCAGCAGTTGTATCAATATTGCTTTAACAAAAAGAGGTCATCCTGATAATTTGGAAGTAGTATTAAATGCCTTGGGTAAAATGTATAACAATGGACTGCAACCTCAAATAGAAAACCTGTATCCTAAAGTATCATATCCTGTTAGTGTGGGTACAGCTTCAATATCTTCTCTTGTCAAATGGGACCACGTGGCTGATTGGTGAGCACAAAAAAGTTTCAAAAATCTCATTTTGATATCTATTTAAATCTTATATGCTATTTCAAATACAAAATTATTTATTTCTCAGGCATAATATTTCTCAAGATGCTGAAAACGACACAAAAGAAGGATCAATAGTCCATACAATTGATTTAAATGAAGAATGCTACAAACATCTTTCGCAAAACGTTGTAGATGGAAAAGTATCTGTTCCTTTGACAACGTGCTTATTACTAGCAATAGATGTCTTAAAATCACTCAATGCAAACCATGGAGAAGATTTTATTTTTGAAGATATTAAAACACTTGAAAAGCTTATTACTATACCTGATAGTCAAAAAATAACATTGTCTGTCATGGTTTCTAAAGGTTTGATTGAATTATTATTATGATAAATTAAATAAAAAGTATCAAAATTTTTCTATAAAACCTTAAATGTTTATTATTTTTAACAGCTACAGGAAAGTTCGAAATCACAGAAGAGTCATCATCAACGGTATTAGTATCTGGTGCAGTAAAAGAAACCCAATCTGCCAGTCAAGATCGATTGAACATTCAACCAAAACAAATTAATGCAGTACCTTACGACATTAGCCAAAATGATTTTTACACAGAGTTAGAAATGCGTGGTTTTCAATATTCACATGAATACAGAAATGTTTTGAAAACTACAATCGATGGAAATCGTGGTTTAATTCGATGGGATAATAATTGGTTGAAATTCGTTGAATCTGCTTTGCAGTTTTATACTTTTGGAAATGATAGTCGTCAGGTAGAAGTACCACTTTTAATTCGTAAGATAGTCATCGACTCCAAAAAACAAGAACTTCATGCATCAAAGTCAGAAGGTAATTTAAAATATTTATACACATTGCAATATATATTTGCATTATCATATATTAAACTTTACATTTCAATTTAAATATTTTATGGTAAACGTTTTAGAAATACACGCTTTTGTGGATAGAGAGCTGAATTACTTATCTGCAGGAGGATTAGAAATTCAAGGTCTGAAATTTTCTATGATTGCAAAAAATTTGGAACAATGTAAACTTACCAATGACGTGCAAACTATGCAGTTGTTACGTGATAAAACAAGTATATCAATGGTTAGTGCTTTACGAATAATCTTACAATTGGTAATTGAAAATACTTTCTCTACAAAATTACAACAAATTAATTTGATTGAGAAAACGAATTCAGAAAAATTAAAGACTATAAGTAACATTATGAAAGACATTCCAGAATCAGCACTTTTTAATGTTAGCTATGTTTCTTATGATGCTGCAACGTTTAATAAAACACTCAATGTAGTAATAGATGACATTAAAAACTATGATATTCAGAAATTATGTAAAAAGTTAAACAATAACAAGTTTTTGTTAGTTTTTGTTTCAACTGTTCAAGAAAATTCATACATCTCTACATTTGAATCTGCTGGTCTTAGAGTAGTATTCATGCGAAGATTAGAGAATGAAACTATATTACTTCTTCGTAATAAACAGTCATTTTCGAATGTTCATGTACTGAGTGCTTCCAATAATGTTAAGGATGTTGTTGGCAAAATAAAGGCAACAAAACTTACAAGCAGTGACAGGATAATTGTTTTGGTTAAAACCAAAGATCATTTAAATCTTTCTGAATTTTTGGATGACATTAGAAATACTACAGACCTCAATTCAATCAGAATCTTCAATACTCACGTTCCAAACATATCTGACAATGATGAAATATATAAAAAACAATTAGAACTAGATCTACTTGTTAATGTACTAACTTCCGAAAAAGTTTGGGCAACAATACATCAAACTGCAATTAGCTTGAATCCCCGAAATTCAGAAAATTCCACTGTAAACCAAAGATATGCACACAATCCAGCAAGCTTAGCTTGGACAGACGGTCCTCTTCTTGAAAATAAACAAAATATTGTCAAAGTTGAGTATTCAACTTTAAACTCGCAAGATGCTTTAATAGCCAAAGGAAGTTTCTATTCAGATCCTTCAGAGATGATTGGAAAAAATAGGTTGACTCCAAAGACCGTGGGTCTTGAATTTTCTGGCACTGATGCTAAAGGTAATAAAGTTATGGGAGTCACCTGTGGAAGTTGCGCCTCGAGTTTCGTTAGCGCTGATGAAGGATGGACATGGCCTGTGCCAAAATCATGGACACTTGAAGACGCGGCCACAGTTCCTCTATCTTACGTTCTGGCATATTCCGCTCTTGTAACTAAAGCAGAAATCCAAGCTGGTGAGAAAGTAATGATTGCCAACTGTGGTAGTGGAGTTGGCTTGGCTGCTCTTCACATAGCCACCAAACAGAAATGTGACATTTTCGCAACCTACGAAACGGAAACTGAAAAGAAATTGTTGAAATCAATATCGCCAAATTTTACGGAAAAACGGTTATTCAAAATGTCAGAGAATTTAATAAGAGATCAGATTCTTCTGGAAACCGATGGCAAAGGCGTAGATGTGGTAATTTGTAATGAAACTGATATAAAGGTAGTAGAAGTACTCTTTACTATGTGCAAGAGAAACGCCCGGGTTGTTCTGATAAGTGACTTAAATGAGAATGAAACGTACAACAGTATCGGTATGGAAGTTTTCCTGAATGAAATGAACTTCTTTTCAGTTGTGCCGAAGAAAGTACTTTCAACTGATGCAGAAACAAAGAATAGAATAAAGAATTTAATAAAAGAAGGCATCAGTAATGGTACAGTGACACCGTTAGTACGTACTGTTTACCGAAGGGAATTGATAAATGATGCATTTAATGCGTGCATAGTAAATAAACACATAGGGAAGGTAAGAGTAGAAATGATTAAAAAAATTTTACTTGTAAAATTTACTTTTTTTCAAGAAAATTCAATTAATTTTGTTGTTTTTTTTAGATTGTAGTTAAAGTTCAACCGGAAGGATCAAACAAATCCAGCGCGCTAGCCCTCCCGCGATTGCAGTGCTCACAGAAAAAATCATATTTACTTATAGAAGGCCTAACGAACTTTGGTCTAGAATTGACAGACTGGTTGATAACTCGAGGGGCAAGAAATATCGTAATTGCATCTTCGTCGAAGAATGATAATGGCTTCAAAAAATTGCGTTTCCATCTTTGGAGGAGTTACGGAGTACAAATCGTAGAGCGACAGGGAATCGATCTGTCGCAGTCACAAAATATTAAATCATTATTCAAAGATGCCTCGTCTCTTGGACCAGTTGATGCTGTATTCGATTTGCGACGAGCGGACACCGCTTCAAAATCCTCTACTACTTCTCTGAATGCCACCACAAAGACTGCGGATGAGGAATCCCGATTAAGTCCAGAACTCAGATTCTTCGTAGTTTTTTCAGCAGTTACAAATAGGGGGACTTTGCTGACATTGAAAAAATTCGGTGCCGTTGATAGAACGAGTAACGAACAAGACCAGGCTGCTGTCGAAATAGTGGAGAAAAGGAGGAAGGATGGATTAAGTGGCATAGTCATCAGATGCGGTCTTAAAGATTCCACGAGACAATATACCAATAGCATAGACAGGGTTATTTTACCACCAGTAACGAAGTATATACAGAAACTTGATGAAATTCTGGGTGCCTCTGAAAGTGTTGTAGAAATTTCTTACGTTAGTCCTGTCAGTACAGAGGTAAATATTACATGATAATTTTAATTAGTACTAGATTGCGTGCTGGTAAAAAATTGACGATTTCTGTTAGGAAATGTCAATGAGAAAATGTACTTGTTAAATATTTTACATAATTTTTACATAAATAATATTTATGTTAAAAAGAAATACTCTCCTTTTACCAAGAATCTGATAGACAAAATTATTGAAAAAATATTGTATTATCAACTTTAACAAGAAATCATCTACTTTATTTTTATAATTTATAGTAATAACATTCTAATAATTATTTTCAGATTGAAGAAGATTCTCTAAAAGTTATAGATATCGATCCTATCAAAAAGGAATCAGCAGAATTCAAGGCTATGCTTTTAACGGACACCACTAATATTGACAATGCAATTATGTCCAAAGCATAAAAACTTCAGTTTATAAAATTATTATCATAATTTATTGTACAACTCTGTAGATTATATAAAAAGTAAAGTTCTCTAAATTGCCGTAAAGAAAATCATGTTTATAACTTCAACACAGTTTAGTAAAGTGGGGTGCGTTTGTCTTAATATTGATATTGTTGTAAAATATAACTGAAACTATTCATCATTAAAAATATTTTAATTTTGCACTGCCTCTACGTATTCAAAAGAAATGAAGTAAATAATTATTGTATATTGATAGTAAAGATCTTCACATTCTGGGTAAAATAGAACAATAACAATAATTGCGTTAGAATATAAAAATTATAGAAAAAATAAATAGACGACTATAATGAATAAAAATTAATTTAATTCAATTTGAATGTAAATTTGTGTTATGTGTATTAACATGTTGGAGCTTTGCATTTTTTATTCGCATGTATTGTTGTTTTGCATTCATGCCTATTGTTATCATTGCATATCAATGCAGATAAAACTATTGTGTAAGAAGTTTGAAATTAAAATCAGTTTCGACTGCGAAAAGGTCACAAAAGTTACTTAACGCATACTGTTAGTATAATAAAGAAAAGTAAAAAATATTGAACTAGTATATAACAATTATAAAAAATGTGAAAACGAATATAAAATAAATATGTAATTAATTTACTTATTTTTATCAATGTTAGATATTTGTACTAACACGCTAATAAACAGGAGTTATTAACATTGCTGGCACAATATTGTTAAGAAATTTTATATCTTTTTATTTGGAGAATAACTAAAAATGTTTGCGTATTAAAATTTTTTGAAACTAATTTAAAATACTAATTCTGTAACAATAAAATATTCTATATGATATATACGTATATAGTACGACAAGATATCAAGCGAAATTTAATTTTTGTTTTAATTGTATGTTTCTGTACTTTTCTCAAACTCAGATTTTTTTCAAATATTGCACTACTCATCGCAATTTATCTTAAAACGACGAAAAAGAACAAAGAAATGAAGAAATTCGTCTGCAGTAGAAGAAAGTGAGTATAGTAGTAAAGCAAGTCTGGGAAGGAATTCCCTTTACTGAGAAAACCGACTGGTATTCTGAGTATTCTCCCTCCAGTCGAAATTCATCTTCCGGCGCCCGTTTTACGACGTACGAGGCGCCTGTCGTCACTTTTCCCGCGCACGTAAAGAATTTCGAAATCGGGCGACGATCCTTAAAAAACTAAGAGAGGAGAAAAGAGAGGAAAATCGTGTCGTCGGGGTATGAGCTTGATTGCTTTCGATGTCGCGCGACGGCGGACTGACCAGACCGTCTAACCGTTCAATCGGAAATGCATAGGTCGTAGAGGTAATTTATTTCCTATTAAAGTTATATGAAAATTCGAGGCAAACATTATAATTAGACGGTAGATAATTAACGGCAAAATACGAGCTTTTAAAAACATTTAAAAAGATAAAATGAATTTTCTACCATTAAAACGGTTAAACTTAATTTAAATGCGATCTTTATAAATTGAAATATGAAATCGATTTTTCATTGCTACGTCTGACATTTGTTTAATAAATATTATCCAAATAAAAATCGGCTAACTTATTTCAACACAAAATGTGCACAACGCACTATGCTTGCGATCGATTGACCGTTGCGTCTCAAAATCTAACTAATTATACGAAAGGAATTCCAAAGTAGAAAATGCATCAGCCAATGTACTCAACTTTTATTTTGTCCTTTCTCCCTGCGCAGCCGCATTGTTTTTAAAGGCTACGATGATCCGCGCAGTAAAAACCGGAAAGAGACAAAGAGTCCAGACTTAGGAAAAAGAGAGTCGAGGAGAAAAAGTCGGCTAGCGGAGGGACCACGAGGTCGACACCATAACTCACTAAATTTTTCCCCTGCGTTTCGGGGGGCCTTAATGGACTCCGGGGCCCCGACGGTACCCTCCTAATGGAGAGCAGCGTGCGCGCGTCATCTGCAAAAAACGCTGGACGCTACTGCCCCCTCCTCGGCTGATTCATGATTTGTGTCGGGCCTTTCTCTTCTACTGCTCGCTCGATAGTGCACCTATGTGCGACCCAACTCGGACGCTCCTTCCGCCCCCCTCGAGCTCCGGAAGTTTCCGCGATTTGGTTGATCTTTAGGCCGTTCCGAGACGGAAAGATCGACGAGCTGATTAGGTTTCCAGCCTGGATACAATGTATACCGCTGCTTCTGTGACTGAAAATGCACTTTGCTCCAGCTAAGTGTACTCGAACTCTCAAATTCGCTTTCGTTGTAAAATTCGTCATCCCTAAAACTTTCCAATGGTATATAAAACATTTTAACGAAAAACAAATCAATATTATATTACTTATTGGCGCATCGACAGAAGACTGTCTGCTTATAACCATTAGTAACGATTAAACACAGCATTGTTCGATAAAAGAAGCGACAAACTTCTTTGCATCATTTTTTTATGTGTTTTTTAATGTTGACTTGAAATTTTTTTTATGCATAACCCCTTTTTATGTATAACCTCTTTTTTATGTATAAGAAGCGGACTTTGTGACACAAAAAAAGTTTTTCTGTAAAAATTATAGAAAAACATGGTAATCGTGATGGTCTGTTTGAGAATTTTTAAAGGAAATCGCCAAAATTGTTACAGTAATCATCATAAAAAATTCAAATTTAGCTAACAGTTCGATACTTACATACTTTCCTACAATTTTGAATAGTAACATTCTTATACATTTTGCGAAAACAATCTGTCTATTTATACATAATATTTATAATGCAGAGTATAGTCGGTATTGCACCGGCTTCAGTATCTGTGATTAATATTTTTAATTACAAACTATTAAAAAAGTCATTGGCCCTAACATAGCTAACGCGAAACTGATACCTAATTAAAAATAAATAAATAAATAAATACATTACAATAAAGCAATCGTTCCACTTCTCTATCAGCGCTCACGGGCACACAAACAAGAGCAGAAGTTTATCATAATTAAAGAAAGCGTAGGCAAACGCAAAAAAAGAGAACTAGTCACACACACTCCACTGCTCTATATATGCGCTGGGGGAAAATTAAAATAATTCCCCGCGATCATAAATCTCCGGGGAGCGCAGACAAGGAGGCTAGAAAAAAGCTTTCGTGAAAAGCCGATCTAAAGTGCGCCTTAATTGGCCGATCTCGCGGCGTAATATCTTCGAGCGACCGTCGCCGGAGATCTGCGGCTCTCGCAAGCGTTATTATTATTCAGCCGCGCGTACCTTTGTGAGGCGCATTTAAAAGCTCATAGTTTAATTGCGTAAAACGCGCCGGTGCGACTGTCTCCTTTGCTTTGGACTTGATTAATGAACTCGAGATTGCCATGAAAAATTGAAGAGAGAGAGAAAGTAGTTTAATGGTGCGGTAGAAATTTTGAGTCCATGCGGGTGTACGATGTCTATTGGTGCTTGCGATTTTAAGCGCGCTTATACATGGATTTTTCGCAGGATCGATCTATCTGTCTCAAAAGATAATATAGGTAATGTAAATTAAAATCTTTGATTTATATTGCTTCTTAGATGAGTTTCATAAACTTTTTTTCTAAATGATTAATTCTAAGTTAAACTATCTTTCTGTATATAAACAAAGAAGATCAAGCTGCATAATAAAAATAATATTTTATTTTTATACTATCAAAAAGTAAAAAATTATCCGCTCGTATCATTGTGCCTGAATATATGTGTTTCCAACTGCTCACGCTTACAATATATCACTGTATATCGTTAAAAAGATTCATTTACCTATTTAAAAAAGTGTAACGTGCAACATAGGGAAATACACAATTTCTACGTCAGTTCAATCTGATATATAGCTATACACAAAGTTCAATTTTCCTTTTATTTCATATACATTTTATGCAACAAGAATTTTCAAAGAGTTTTCAAAGAAACTATTCAAGAAACATAATACTTTAAATTAATCGAATACAAAACTTGCGTCAAAAACGCGTAAAATATTTTACGATCAATACTTATTATTTTCGTAATTATGATTAAAGTATTTTCATGATCCTTTCAATGTTTTTTGATTAACATATTCAACTTTCGTAACTTAATTTAACTTTCATTAAGTTTATAGAGTTTATTTGTTCTTAGTAGGCGAATAAAATAGAATTAAATTTGTCTTTACTTATCATCGTTTCAAATTGTTATCCTCTTACTTATACCTCTTACTATGCTTCATAAAAAGTAAAGATTAATAAATTCAATCAAATTACGCACGATTGTTTATTGTTTATTACGTAAACCAGGCTATCTGTGGCCTAATCAGGCTAATTGTGAACAAATTTACAGGTCTATATCGTAAAATAATCGATGACTTTTTCATTGCAAGATATTTCAAATTTCAATCGTGTGGTGGCTTTTTTATGTCAACATTTCGAAAAAAAATGTGTGACTTATTTATTGTACATAGCAATATGAATTTGGCAATTATAATTATTCAGAAATGAGTCAACATACAGACATGAAAGTCAGACTGAGGTTAGATCGTAAAAAAATGATACACTTACAAATTGTTCGTAATCGAATTGTGTCCACTTAAATTAAAATATAATATTTTAAATCTAAACTTTTTAAAGGTGCTTTAGAATTTCATTACCTTGTAGATCAAAAGAAAAAAATGCAGTCAACTAAAAGTTACGCTACTGGCAAATTGCTGTCAAAATCTCGCAGGTTAGATGCATGAGAGCCATGCTGATTAAACATACCTCGACAGTGGATTTGACTGTAACAAAAGCAAGAAGAAAATAAAATGGGATATTTGAAAAAAATGTAACAGATATGGAAAAGTACACAAGGTAACCTTCTTCTTCTTCTTATTCACGTTTGAATGTTCATGGAACGCAGATGCGACCTGGTTTGTAAATAACCAAAAACAAAAAGCAGAAAAATATTCGGATTATAGGGTAAAATAGAATTATTTTAATGTAATTTTAGAACCGTTAAAAATATTTCAATAGGAAAATTATGATTATACAATCATCATTCATTTTCAATTTTTCAACAAAAAAACAAAAGAAAACAAAAAAAACAAAACATTCTTTCTTCAAGTGGGCCATTTTGTCGCGCTCTCCTCTACTGTGCAGTGCACATTTGAAGTAAATACAACCTCTTTCTTCAATTTAGGTATGAAATAAAGCAGTAAATACTTGCAGGTCACCCATCACCCCAGCCGTCTCAACTCATTCTCAACTCATCCTCGCCTTCTGATCGCCACCCCGCCTAATCATCGCATTCAAAGCAATCCTTTCCCGCATAACAGCGAAATCCAATAAACCCAGTGATTCGCGGCAAAAAATCTCCAGGTTCCTCAACAAAGGCACCTCGAGGACTATACCTATGCAGCTCCCCGACGAGTTAATAAACCTCGCCAAACTCGTTCCCGTCATCCCGGCTCTTCCGCCGCGAAAAAAGTAAATCCGCGGCGGGGGGGCTTATCGGGCGGCGCGCGGCGCGCATAAGTTCTCCATCCGTCGATAAAACCTAGCCGACGTAAATATTCGTAGCTTAATGAACGAGCAATTAAGCATCGGCTCCCGATTAAGCGGCGCTTTCCGCCGCGAGCTGAGCTTGCGCGCGCGATATACGCGCGCGGGTCGCCGCTTAATTGGCGCGCGAGCCGCATTTTCGGCGCGCGTACTTTATTGCCGGGGGGGATCGGTTTTGAGCGCGGCTGATTAATGAGCAGCGCGAAAACGTCGGCGCCCGATAAATTCGGTGGCGGGAAAGTCGCGGGCTTCGCTTTTCCCGCCGGTTCATTAGCTCTATTATAGCGACGGGACGGGAACGGGTGCGCAGATGGGACTTTAGCATGAAGTTTTTATCGCGGGTGATAAGGGGGCAGTATCTCTTCAGGTGCTCTGGCACTTCTTTAAAGTACTGTATCATTTTCTAATTATGCTGCTTCTAGTGTTCCGCAATTGCCTCCGTAGGCTACATTTCGCTGTTTATTAAAGATGTGCAGGATTCATTATCTGGAGGGTAAAGTATTAAATCATTGTATTTTTTTAAATTAATTTATGAAGATAATTATATTGGAATAATTTATAATTTTTACAATGATATTCTATATTTATTCGTAAATCTAAATTTATTACTTTATATCCGAACAGCGGCGTCAGATCTTCTAATTACGAAATTTTTTGAAACTGCAGTGGAAGACGTACTTACAAAAATTAAAGAGTCCAAAATTTCAGACTAAAAAGTTTATTAGTTTAGAAGCTTGAAGGTGTAACAGTGACAATTTTCAAAATCATGATTAAGATTAGCATTTTTTATACAAATCTCCTTAATTCAGTAAATATTTGCTTGTTTAAGTAATTATGTTAAATAATATAAAAATGCAAAGAGAAAATGTATAATTTAAACTATATCATTTCCTGAACTATTAATTAGGTAAAAAGTTATCAACAATCAAAGATAAAGATTGTAAATCCATTTAAATTATTGGTAAATTTTATTAGAAATTTTAATGCATTGTTAATCTCTGTCTTTGGTATAATAGATAACTTTAACACAAATTAGTTTTATATTACATTTTATATTATTTGACAGAATATCGTAGAAGGCAAGTATGTACTTAATTAAATAATTTTTCAGGGCAGTTTTAATTTTTGGAAATCTTACTTCTAATAAACATTTAAATTAAACTAAATCTGCAGAATTTATATGAATGTATGTTCAACTATGAAGAGGGTTTTCAGAATCGTAATTTATAGGTATTAATAATGTTCTAAAAATTATGGCATAGCTTTTGCATAAATTTTCAATATTTGCTCAGTAATGAACTGAATAAGTAAAACGTATTATTCGATCTGTGAAAACTGGTAAAATTGTTTAATAAAACCCAAAATTTTGAACATCTGGCATTTCTGTGAGTACTGCTATATTTAGACAAACAATTATTAGCTTGATCTTATGTATAAAATTGTTTAACACATCGGTTCACTTATCATTTGGACTTGAAATACATATATTGTCAAACAACATGAATTTGGCAATGAATTACTTAAAATATTTCTGTTAAATATTCACGGGATCAATGTTAACATTATACCAATAAATAAAGAATTTTTTGTGGCATTTTTTTAATTTATTAACTTTTTAGCTTAAAGTGTAAAAAAAGTAACCCGTTGTAACGTTATAATGCCAAATTGTAAAACCATTACACATTATTATCATATTATTACTTAAAAAAGCTTTTGCTTCATAATGTAACATAATTTTACCGTATACGATATATCATTTAAACCCATTTCGTGCAAACAATGTGCCGTTAATTATAGTTAAAATTCTCGTTTTCATTACCGTTGCTACAGATAATTGTTAATCTTTTATGCTGAAATTTAATCTGTGATTATTTCCTTATCTTAGACTTACATTTTTCAATTTATTACAGGTATTTTTATCAAAATATTGTCAGTGCTTATAAGACTTGATAAAAAAAACTTTGAATTATTATGTTTTTAAAGCTTGTTGCATCGTGTGCACTGAAGTGGATCTGACAAAAAATCACAAAAACCTTCAATCCCACGCTAAGAGCGTTTTTTTATAATTTCTTTTTCATGTATAGTTCTTGGAAAATAGATTATCTTCGGCAAAAATTACAACCCACAATGTAAAAATAACACAAAATCCTGCAATATTTAAAAGTAATTGTTTCAACATCTCAACATCATTACCATTCAACAATATAATTTCATCGTCACACAGCAACGATAATTTTTGCCAAGCAGTAAGATCGTTTTAAACAAACAATTTACCCCTACGTACCTTCCACTTTGCAATGAAATGCACTTAAAAAAATAAGATAAACCAGCGATAAAAAGGTTGAAAAAAAACCCCCCAGTGAAAGAATCATCCATAGCTGCTCGGAATTAGTTCGAGGCAGTCTCGTTCGCGCTCGACTCTCCTAAACCACCGGGCTGAGAAAAATCGCCGCCTCTCCCTCGCGCCGCGGCTGCACCAATGCGCTCGGCGCCGGCTCCGTCCGGCCGCGCCATCGCCCCTAAATCATCGCGGTGAATCGCCGCCGCCGGCGCGCACTTACCCCCTCGCGGGGCGTCTCGCCGCCTCGGGAATTCCACGCGCGGCTCGCGCCCCCCGGCCTCGCTCCCCCCACAGCACGCGCGCCCGCACGCGCACACCTCGCGCGGCATTTTTCCCCGCGGGGGGCGTGGCCGCGGCGGCGGGGGCGGGAGCTCGCCCGCCCCCTCCCGGCGCTCCACTCGCGGCGGCCCCCGTTCTCCCCGCCGCTCCGGCGGGCCGCCGAGCCCGAGAGAGAAAGAGAGAGGCGAGCGCGCGGAACAGTCGGAGCGGCGCAGTCAGCGACTGCAGCGCGACTCCCGAGGATCCTGCCGCCGCGAGCCGGGAGCCGCCGCCACGTTATCGCCGCCCGCAGGGAAGCGCGCCCCCTGATCGCCCCGCGTGTGATTCTCTGCCCCTTGATACCCTTACTTGTGCTACGTAGTGCCGCGGCGAGGCGTACAGTGAGTGCAGTCCTCCCCCGCAAGGGACGAACGATCCGCCCGTCGAGTTCAGGAGGCGCGGGTGTTCCGCTCGGTATACCGCTGGCCGCTCGTGGGACCGCCGACGCTGGATTCTGGTGACGTCGACGGGGACAGTCGCGAGGTCGGTGCTCCGGGGACCAGCCCGCTGCCGATCAAGTGCTGAACTACGTGAGTATGGTGATCTTCGGGGATGATAGTGGATAGTGCCGAGTGCAAGGTGATTATTTGGGATGATGACGTCGAGATGCAGATGGTTATCATTACTGTTCGACGTATTTCGTAGGATATGAGAGGTTGCTGCTAATGTCGAGAACTAAATAACTATGATTGTCTATGATAATTATACATATTGTTATGTCAAAGTAGATATCCGTATTTGTTGTTTCACTTGAAAACGCGACACTCAACGTAATATTGCCTTTAATTATTTCGAGTGTTTAAATAATCGTAAACAATGGAAAAAACTGTGATAAATTCTCTGTTTGCCGACTCGTTCATGCTGTTTCGTTTTCTGTGTAAAGTAATAAGCGTTTCAGTGTGTATAACGTGTATCGCCAACTTGGTTTAATAATCAAAAAAGGCTTTTCCATGCTGTTCTGTCTAAATTTGTTTGTTTGCAAGAATTTCGCAAGTTTTATCAACATTTATTTGACATGTATTTAAAGCGTATTTTTATCTTTTAAAACATCATAAGGGCCACTGTATTTTTATCGTAGAGGAAGGCGTTTCCAGCGATAAAGTTTTACTCATAACATCTATTTTTACCCCATTTATCTAAAAGAATTATCATGTCAAGTCTGGTCGGTATAAAAAAGTAGCGTTAGTAATTATAAATACTTTGAACACAATGTTATTAGCAAGAGTGATCGGTCGTTTACTTAAAAATCATTAAATTTTTCGAGATAAATTTTTAGTGTCACGACGTTATAATTGAATTTAACAATTTTAAAAGAGTAGTCTGAATAAGCAAAATAATTGATTCACAACAAATGGATGATTCACTGCAATAACTTGTTAAGATAGAGATAATTAGCATCAAAGTGTGCGTTATATTCTTGATTTATCACTGGCGTGATTAATTTTTTTCATTACGTTCGAATTCTTTTTTTACATTTTTCCAGTGTTTCTATAACTTGTATTTTATTAGCCATTTACGAATAAATTTACGCTAAATTTTGATAAGCACTGATTTCTCTAAACAGTTTAGATTAGGAGTTTTCTGAAAAAGTAATATATTTCACTTGATTTTCGTGTCGTTTTTACTCGCGCACATTTGCGTGCCTTAATATTTAGTAAACCAAATATTGCAACTATCATTGAGAAATAAGTGAAAGAGTAATGGAATTTGCACCTTTTCGAATAAACTGTAGCTAAAGCCTACTTAACGTACGCGCAAAAATCATAACCAGTAGTGGAAAGGTTTTACGGTCCGACGTTTTTAAAAAAAGAAGCAACGAGCGAAAAAATGCATCTTTTCCGAATGACGCTTTTAACGTTGTTTTTCCACAAAAAAGGAATCGTCAGTGAATAATTTATTGGAACCCATAATTAGAAAGATTCAGGACGCCCCGTGTAGGCCATTAAAATTTATTTGATCTCGTAAAAATCATTAGAAAACCGGCCGCATTGAGTTGCTCGACGGGAAAGTGGAAGTCGGTGTAAGGAGACGACGGCATGATAATTACCATTACCATTAATTTCATCAATGAAATTACTCTTATATCGGTCCAGTATTTCTTCGCGCAAATGTAAAAATGCGTACCCGAAAAGTCCATTATTTTTATGAGTCTATAAAGCTGATCTCTTGTATCTAACTTTTCATTTGTTTTTCATTCATTCGTTGTCGTATTTTTTGGTGATAAGTTGTATAAAATTTAATTTTCCTCTCAGTTAAATTAAGAAATATTTCATGTTGATGAATTTGCCTGAAGTTATTTGGACGTTCTTTTTGTATGAATTTTTGTTAACAGAACGCATTAACAAACCAATAAATATTTTTGTGATTAAAGGAATGAATGCTTATGATCTAAGATTATACCACTTTTTGTTACCATTTTAAGTTTTATAAGTATTTCAACTGCTCTATTAAGGTAGAATTCGTAAATTGTTTACATATTTAACTTTGATTTTATAAAAAAAATACATGAAATATTCGATTATTATTACTTATTATGAGTTAGATATTAAATCTATTATTGTATTATATAATGTAACTTAATTTATAAAAGAAGATTAAACTTCTTCTGAAAATAATAAGAACGTGAAACACGGAAATAAGTAATCCGTGCTATAGGCTTTCATCCCAGTTTCTGTTCTAACAACTTTTTTGCGTAACTAATTACAATATTTGCTGGAATAATAATGCGGCGTTATCAATGTGTTTGGAAGCTGTATGCTATAGAGTATAAATTAGTAGTTTTGACAATCGATTATCGGTGTCTTAGGGTATCACAAAATTTGTTGTGACAATCATATTTACTTCACTTTCATTTCCAAATTTTTTCCCGTGAATCTACACAATAAACACTGTTTTGTTTTTGTATAAGATACAAAAATATAAAAAAAACATTTTTTTAATAGTCCCAAGTTATTGTATTGACATTATACGTGTAAACGCAGTATACCTACCGTTTTACTGGCGAACGTTAACTGAATAAATGTCTATACTTATCCTTATTATGACAACGTACATACTTCAAACACACAGATTGAAAGACAATGGCGAATAACAAAGTCCTGTCAATCCAATGTTCCTTTATCACTTACCCCCTGCTAAATACAACAGCGGCAATAAAAAAAGCATAAAAAACGAAGATTAAAAATTCTAATGAAACTCGCTAGCGCAATAACCGACGAGCGTTTACCACGCACTTAATTTGAAAGTCTTATGCGTCCCGGCGCGCTCCAGATTTTTCTCGCCCGATGAATTCCCTATCTATCGGGCTGGGCGACTTTCCAGGATTTAGCGGCGCGCGCCGGCGATTTTCACCTACGGGAACTGCGCAAGCGCGCCGCTCGCCCGATTCGGAAAAATTATGGACTCCGGCGCGCTTCTAAATCACTCTAGCGCATTGCGAGCTCTCGCGAGCGCGAAAAAAAAATTGCTCAATTGATTGATTTATTGCCGCGGCAATCGGGCTAATATAAATGCGGCGGGCTTTCACGATGACAAGCGCGAGGCGCGAGCGAGAGCGAGAGAGCATCGGTGTGGGTATAAGCATCGAGGTAAATCGCCGATAAATCTCGCGGAGGTGAGCAGGCCGTTGGACTCGCGGGCCTCATAACGCCAAGCGCGATTCGCCGCGACTATTGAAACGTCTTATCGGCCGGTCGCTCCCAGCGCGCTCGCGGCTTGTCGCGACGATATTGCTGCCTTTGTTGGCGATCGGGGATTCTGCGCTGGCGGGATGTGACGGCTGCCGAGGAAACCGCTGGAATAATCGTTCCGAACTAACCGGGAGATTAAAGAACATTTGACCCTTATTGGAGTGATACGTATCAGTGTTGCAGAATACGAGTATCGCCGTTGGTTTATATGTAATAGAAAATTGCGGTAGATAGTCGTTTATGGAGAAAAATTGTCGATGTTCAATTCATGTTTTATGATATAGTAAATGTCAAAGGTGTCTATAAAATTTACGATGCGAATTTAGTGCAAGATACTGAGATCGCGTGCGTTTTTTTTGCATCCGTGCAGCGAAACTCTAAAAGTTGCAGTAAAAATTGTCAAAGTAATCTTATAATAACTTATAATAATTCATGTAATTTTAAGTAAATACGCTAAAGATGCTATATGTTTCACAATTGTTAAAGTTGTAATCACATAATTTTTACCAAAAGCTCGTGCACATGTTTATTCAGCATTTAAATTTACCGCTCTATAGTAATTTAATTACTTGTCACTTGCATACTTGTATAACATTTTCAAAAATATTCTGATTATTTAACATTTTGTTCAAATTTATTTTTCATCAATTTGAGTGTTTCTTCAGCAACGCTATGCACCTGAATTATAATAACCACATTATAATTGCTTACATTGTACGACGCCAGCATTAAAAGTAATATAATTACTTAAACGTAAAAGTAAATAAATTACCAGACTAATAAACCTAAAAAAAGAGAAAAGAAAACAGGAAATTTCACTCGAACTTGGCGATTTACGCCCTCGACCTCTACTCCTTTAATTAAATAAAATAAACTTCGCCCGAACGAACCGAACGGCAGCGGCATAATAAGACTAATGGACAAAGCGTACGCGCGGCGGCGACGGCGAAGGAAGTACCCGGCGCTCGTATGAAAAAAAAAACGAGAAGTGTAACAGACACGAAGGCCGAATTATGCGCGATAAATCCCCGATAAGTCGCGACGTGGGAAATCCCTCCTCGAAAAGTGCATTAAGCGAGCGACGGTGGGGGCGGGGGAGGGGGCGGGAGG
>UXGC01001577.1:0-20307 GCA_900480045.1 Eurytoma adleriae | reverse complement strand
GGGTGATAATCACCCACGAGCGATAATCAATTTACGCACATGTACCGAACGATATTTTATGCAACGACGGCGGAAAAATGCCGTTTTAGCACGCGCAAGCGTGCGTAAAAGGCACTTTTACGCACAAAGTTGTATGATAAATTTTACAAATTATAAAAATTAGGTGGTGGAGGACAAGTACAATCACCTCGGGAACATGACCTTCCACGAGAAAGGAGTGTCGGTGCTGTTCGCCTTATGCGTTGCCCTTTGGATGTTCCGGCGGCCGGGATTCACCACCGGATGGGCCGACTTAATTACCACCGTGTGAGTTTCGTTGATCCCTGACTCTTGTCCGAACCAAATAACAAAGGACGTTTCCTTTTCGTTGCCCGTTTACCTTTAAAGTGAAGCGAGAGACTCGGCGCCCGTCATTCTCGTCCTGATCCTCATGTTCATGGTGCCTAAAGATCCCGGTTTTATCAATATTTGCAGCAAAGACCGTGAGTTTAAAATATTTACTCTTTATGGTGACCGGATTACTGTATCTGCAGTTTTTTTATTATTACAATCTCTACTAAAAATGTCCGGAAATTTTATACAAAACTGTATTGATTCGTCATTCAACATAAATAAATTTAAAGTGTTTAAATTTATTTTAATGCAGTTTTGCTTACTTTTATTGGAATGACTCATTTTCAGCCGAGACATTTTTAGTACACCTATTCTGGTGTATAATAATTAAAATGCACTATATGTTCACAAAAATATAGATAAAAGTTAA
Organism: Eurytoma adleriae; assembly: GCA_900480045.1. Lineage (NCBI taxonomy): Eukaryota > Metazoa > Arthropoda > Insecta > Hymenoptera > Eurytomidae > Eurytoma > Eurytoma adleriae. Next base: position 19,544 of record UXGC01001577.1, on the reverse strand, counting down.
AATTAAAATTTATTTTTGACAAAGAGATACAGTAATCGGGGTTCTACTAAAGATATAAATTTGCTTAAAAGTTTCTAACTTAATCCCGAGCGAAGTTCTATAAAACTGGTGCACTGTTGATGAAAAAGAATGATACGCTTGGTGATTGAATTGAATGAATACACTTGATTACTGAAAAAATTTTATTTTCAAGTTTTGAAATGATTTGTTGGACAAATATATGTTTACTTTCGCTTTACAAATTAAATTTCGAAAATAGCTTATTTCACCTTTTGTCAAAAATATTTTTTATTCAATTGCACTTATATTATATAAACTTGTAGTACAGACTTAAACGATCCGAAAGTTTTAACTCTTTGAGGACGATTACTTTTACAAAAAAAGTTTCATTTGTTGTACAATGTTGTACAACAAGTTCAATTTGTTTTACAATATATCCGCGTATATTTACATCTAATTTGTTCCAAATCATTTTTGCATTTTTGCCTTTGACTTTGTAAGTCGTTCTGTCCTCTCATAGTTAACGTCAACTGGAATTATTGTTATGTACAAGTTACACTGAATGGAAAGAAGCTTATATCTGCAAAATTTTACATCAACTTATTTATTTAAATATGTAATTAATTGTATGATCAATATAGACATTAAGATCTTTATAAAGTAAAACCTATTAATTTTTATTCAACTACTTTTGCAAAGAAAGCTAATGACTCGCACTGAAAGAAATTCTTTTGTTTTGATCTCAGCGACTAAAAGGCCTTACAAGTCATCGGAAGGATTGCTCACATGGACAGCCATTCAAAAGAAAATGCCCTGGAGTCTGATGTTCTTGCTTGGTGGTGGCTTTGCCATATCAAGGGGCACCAATGCATCCTGCCTTTCGCTCATGATAGGACAGTCCATGTCCCCGCTGAGGAATCTGCCCCCCTTTCTCATTCTTTGTATACTCCTTCTCTTTGTTGGAACTGTCACAGAAATCACCTCCAATATTGGAATGGCCAATATAATACTACCAGTTATTGCCCAAATAGTAAGCAGCTTTCTTTCCTTTCATTTGTCTTTGACTGTAGTTAAATTTAAAAGTTGACTAAGGGCAGTCACTTTGCTTTATTTACAATGAATGACTTTAATGTCAATGCTTTATAAATTATTTTCTTTAGAGTGTGGCAGTAGAGGTAAATCCTTTGTATCTGATGATACCAACAGCAATCATAACAGCTTTTGCGTTTCGTTTACCAGTTGGAACACCACCCAATGCCATTGTCACTATAGCTGGTGAAATACCAGTTAGAGACCTTATCATCGGTGGATGTGGACCTGCATTTTATGGTTATTTTATTGTTGTTGCAATTTTCAGCACCTGGGGTGTTTATGTGTTCAAGATTAATGGTTTTCCTGACTGGGCTAGACGCAATAATCAAAGTAGTTATAAATACGACTGTTAGATGACTTTGTTTAAGTAATGATTAAGCTTACATCAATAAAAAATATTTATTGTACACCTTATGTTCTGTTGCTTAAAAAAAAAAATTTTTTCACAATCTTCAAAAGAAAAGTTTTTAAAAATAATCATTTACAATATTGCATACTTTGAAAAATGATTTTTCAGTTTTAAGGAACCTAGTACATCTACAATTACATTGACAAAGATTAGAAACCTTTGTCTTTAAAGATAATCATTACTCTGTATCCTCACAGAGGATAGTTTACCGGCATACCTTTAACAGGTAATCATAGTCTTGAATCTCGATTATAGACTATAAAAAAAAAACTAAAAAGATTTTTTGTAGATAAGAATAGTCGCATATAAATAAATCAGTTTTTCATCGTCCTGTCCAATGGCTTTGCCATGATCTTTTCACTTCATTAGAACTGTCACTTGTTTGACGCGTAAAAAAACTTTAAGACTTCATTCCTGGTGAATTTGGTTCTGCCTTTTTAGGACTCGAGTTGATTTCTTGTTGCTCTAATCTTCGATGACGCAGCATTGTCGTCAGCACTCCATTGAAGCTAGCCGTTTTCTTCTTGGCACTTCCTTTTGGAGTACTTTCTCCGACTCTTCTGACTGGTAGCCTTGGGGAAGAAACTTCATCCATAAAATCAAAATCTGTGTTTTCTTTTGGTCTAAAAAACAAATATTTATAATTAACTTTTGTGTTAACATTTTCATAAAAAATTGATTTTTCAAGTAATATTGGATTACGAAAATGAAAAGACACTTTACTTGTACTCGTGCATAAGATCCTGCTGATGATTGTTCATTGTCACTGGAGATGGTTCACGCCTTCCTGGACATTTCCATTCCAATTTTAAAACTTTATTGTTACTTTCCAAACCCTCTATAAGGCTGACTATATCTTCGGCTTTTTGTATCCAGCCATTCTTTATTCAAAATTAGAATAAGTTATAAACAATCAAAAATAAATAATCAAACGACTACTTGCATGCACATAAAATAGAAAATGTGTTTAACAAAACCAAGCTACCTTTGGATCAACTTCGTACTTTTCCTCGTCAGAGCACTCGACACTCCAGTCTTCCTCTGTCCTCTCCATCTTCCAAAGTTCTTACTATTCACAATAAAAAATTTTAATTCAACTATTTACCGCGATTATAATTTTGCAAAAAACCAAAGTAATCACATTTTAAGGTTATGTTTGTAGGTGGTGTGCCTCGAACGCCGCTTGGCGCGCTCGCCTGTCGTGAACACTGAACACTCCCCCCTTATCGACAGCCGATAAAGCAGGCAAACCCACTTGCCCATCCTCCAAAAAAAAACGGTCAACATAATCGTATAAATTACTACATCTAAGTAAAAAAGGTGCCCCCCCTCTTCCACTTCCACCTAATCGTAGAAGCAGCGTCGCCTTCTCGTCCACCTCATCGGCTAGTATTGCTACTCCTACTCCTCTCATCGTATCGCGTAGCGGGGAATCCGCGTCTACTGCACGTGCGATTACGTCCACTCCACGCTGTACTTATCGCACCAGCACAGCGTAAGTATACACACTGCAGCACTCACTCGCAGGTGAACAAAATAGGGACGCAACAGAGAGAAAACGGCCAGTAACCTCTCGAAGGGCGTCACGTCGAGGGTCGCGTGCACATTTACAACCCATCAAGGCGGAGTGCAGCGCGCGAGGTCCTCCCCCATCCCCTCTCCACGCGGGGGACGAAGATAAATAAACGATTGCACGGGCCGATGACGGGCTCGAGGTGAGGGATCTCAGGTGCCGGCCGCCCGAGACGTCTCTCCTCCCTCTGCTCTCCCTCTGCGATCGTATTTTTAGCAGGCGCACTGGCGCGCGCGAACACCGCGTCTCGGGGGCACTGACGACCAGCACTGGTCGGCCGGAGGGAGAGAAAAATGAGCAACGTTGGAAGTTGGAAGCTCGACGAGGACCTCAAGGGTGAGTAAGCACAGACGTCTCTCTTACGTCGCCTTTCTCTCTTAGCTGTGTCTTCTCCACTCGTCCCTTTCTCTTTTCTAGTCGATTTTTTTCCTTTTTCTCTTTTCTACGCTCGTCGCCGTGGCCTGAAATTGGAACGGCTTTTACGCAGCTTTTACGCTCGATGGAGCGGCGGGCTTCCGGCAACACGGGTCGCATGCGCTTTTTATCTATCACTTTACCGGTGCTGATGACTTTTTTTTTCTTTTCGACGCCGTCCGCGTGTGCTCCTTTTGCTTAGCTGCGCCTTACTTGCGTCGGGAGAACGTATTTTCGGGTTTCCTGTTTTTTTGGAGCAACGGGAAAAGTTCGGACGCGTATACAGTCGACGCTTATTTTTTCGGTCCAAAGTAAACATGCAGCTTGATTTGATGTTTTTATCGTGTTTGCTGCATTTTGCAAGTGTAGGAGTAGCTACTTTTATGTAATTACGTCAAATGTGTGTATATGTAATTTTACCACTTGAGGCAAGTTATAAATAAAATCGACGATTTCATTAAAAGTGGATTGCACAGTGAATTACGTTTAGATTGTAAAGCGCAACAATTTTTATTTAAAGCCTGTGCATTGAAAAATCATCGACGCACAAAATTGTTGCAATCATAGACATTGATGGTCATTATGAAGCAATTAGTGCTAGTTAAGATAAGTGTTTAAAGTAACTCAAAAGTGATTGATTGTTAAGATAAGAGTTATTGATTCTGACTGGAATAGAAAATTTTAGTATGAAAAATAGCCTTGCAACATGCATTAAACATGTGATAATTCAATCATTAATTAGTAAATATTTCATATTAGTTAAGAATTAGAAATTTTGTAATTTTCTTTCAGACATTTTAGGGTCCTACCTTTCTACTTTCTGAAATTAAACTAGCTTATACAAGTTTCAATTAATAAAGTTATTAATATTATTTTTAATTGTTTTCTAGCACTTTACATTGATGCTGAAGAAGAAACTGAAGATGAAAAGAAGAACAAGGTTTACAGTGACTGGGATAAACTGCCAGATATACTACTTGAAGAAATATTTTCCTACTTAACAATAAGAGAACGGTACTATGCTTCTCTTGTGTGTAAAAACTGGTACAGAGCCTTCAATCTTCCCTATGTTTGGTCTACATTTACACTGGCCGACACAACTCTCACTAGGGGGAAATTTAATTATTACAGTGGATGGCAGTATGTGCTGGATCACATGAGAACTTCTACTTGTTTGAATAAAGTAGGAAAGAATTTCAAAAGCATTATTTTTGAGCCAATGATGAATTTTTACAACCTTTATGAATTTATGAACATGATATCATGGTATTCGGAGAAAGAGCTCAAAGATGTTGGTACACAAGTACGCAGGTTAAAATTTACTTTTCCATGTAATATGGCAAATAGAGATAATCCAGATGCTGTAAGATTATTCGGAACGGGAGGAAAATTATTGGATGCACTTAAGAGACTCATGAGTAATCTTGGAAATATAAAGTGCTTGGAATTAATAGATCTGATGTTGGATAATTCAGAGGCACAACACTTAATGGATGAAGTATGTGGACAATGTACTCAGTCTTTATCAAAATTAGTATTAATCAATACAACAAGACTTTACTGTCCTCTTTTACACGTTGGAGTATTCTTAAATTTACAAGTAAGCATAAAATTATTTAATACTTTAAGCAAGACAAAAATAATGTTTTAAATCTGTAATAGGTTTTAGTTATAAGCCCTCAGAATCTTAATGATGATGTGATAGAATTATTGGGATATACTAAATTAAGACATCTTCACATTGTACAAAATCGATACAGCCCAAAAGAGTCAACCGTAGGGTTTGTAAGAAACGCATATTTATCTGAAATATGCTTGGTAAGAAATGCATATTTATCTCAAATAATAAATATGATTTTAAAGACGTACATTTTCTAAAATGATTTATATTTGTAGGCTGAAAAATCAACATGGAAAAAACTGAGAAAAGACAATCCCAAATTAAGGGTTCACTTTGAAATTGAACACAACAAATCACATACTGATGTTGTATTACCCTTTTGCTTTGAAATTCCTTGTCAAAGTATAGTTTTAGATAATCCATATTCAGCGGTAATTTAAAAAATATAATTTTTAACCTTTAGTTAGAAATTAAAACACTTATAACTACTAAATACGACTTACGTTTTTAGATTGCGGCTCCTCACATTTTAAGCTATGCTGTATATTACGGTCAGACGTTGCGAGTTTTCGCCATCAAGGGCTTGACCAGATACTATTTGCAAAAACCCTTTGCCAAGAGACTAGATGAAACGATTGTGAAATTTTGCAAACTGTGCCCAAACCTACACACACTGGTAGAACGAAACACTTTGTATTTAGGTTTAACTCCTTGCATCAACTAACAGTTGCAGTAGTTTTCATTAATTCAGTACTATTAATATACTAACAAGTGCTTGTACTGTTGCGTGTTTGTGTGTATACATTTTATACTTGTAAATAGTTCCTTCAAGGTTTGTACAAAAATTGTGAACCGCATTTCCAGCGACTGTGATAAAACAAGACTGACTATATAAAATAATTTAATTAACACTTTTCTAAGAGTCGTAAATGTTTTCTATCTTATGTTCTTTCCTGTTTGCATTTGAACTTTTTCTTGACTATAAACGCGAGAACTGCTTTGACGAACCAAGAAACTTTTACATTCGCAGATGATACGCGACAAAGTCTCGACGGCGACACTTTTAGAAATCGCCTCGATTGCAAAGTCGTTGCGCTTCTTGTACGTTCGGCGGAACGTAGTGTTGAAAAAGTGCGACGCCGACTGGCTGACCATCAGCGACTGGTCGCCGAGCCACTGCAAATGGATCAAAGACAACAGCAACGATTACAAAAAGACAGAGCAGGAGATCTCGAGGATACTCGGTTATCGATGGCACATGCTGTCAGACAAGGAATTCGCTAGTCAAACGTTGAACCTACGTTTCAACGAGGACTTTTTTTAGCCTTATTGAATTTCCTTTTGTTTTTTTCGCAATATTTTCCGACGCGCGCTTCTTTTTTATTTACTAAATCTATTTATACTTTTAACACTCACTGGACTCACTGGAGTTATTTCCTTTGTTTACAATTTTTACTATTGCGTTTCAGTGCACTTTATCCGTATTTTCACCTACCTGCAGTATTTTTTTAGTTATATTTATCCACTTTTTTTTTATTTGCTACCGCATGATTTTGTTATCCATAAATCTATTAATTCATGCTTTAATTGTAAATATTTTGATTTATTATTGTTAAGTACGATTTCAGTATATTGTATATATATCAAAACTACTTGATAATAAATATTTTATTTAATTTAAAGCGTTTGAGAATTAAATTGTAATAGGAAGAAATGAAAAGAATGTTTTTGTTATTTATTGAGTTTATTACATATATTTTGTTATTATTGGTTGATTAACTTCATGTAAATGCCGGACTCGCGTTACTTCAATAAATACACAGTAACGTCACAAAATAACATTGATTTTAGAGTTTAAAAAAACAAGTTTGCTTAGTTTGAAGCAAAGTAACAGTATTCGCGACATAATATCATAAAACAAAATTAGTCTATCTAATGATCAAAATTTCTGATTGATCAAAGAAATCAATTTTATCATAATGTATTTACAATAAATTATACACGAATTTGTGTATGTCAAGTTTACAAAAGTAGTAAATATGTATATTATGCTAAATTTGAAGGAAACGAGAATCTTGTCGGTCGCTTCCAAAATTGTTTCTAAGCATGTACAGTTCAACATATAAAAAGTAGAATGACTGATAATAAAGTTCGAATATATATAGAATAAAAAATCAATAAGACTATATTTTTAGTTCAAATATTGCAATAAATAAAATCAAATATTACAACTGTACCGCGCCATACTTAAATCAAATTACAGAAAAATTATTACAGGAGAATTTTAAATAGCCAAGGCAGCTGACCGCTTGTCACGGACCTTATTCCTCTGGATTGTGCGAGCCTTGAACGCTGCTGCATTCATTAACGTCTGAAAAAATTACAATTTTTATTAAAATGTGCCACGTTTTGTTAATAAGTAACGGAGTAAAACAAAATATTTTTATGACTCACTCTTTCCAATTTGGAAGTTTTTTGTGTCACACCGACCGGTCCAATGACTCGGTTGCCGAGGTGGAAAATTTCACGAAGTAATTGATTCTCAGCCAAATGTATATTTATACCAGGACCAAGTAATCGGCAGCATGCGTTGTATTGAGTGCGCGCACACCAGCCCTCAAGATACAGTATTTCCTTTCCGAATCTGACGTGCGTTTCTGGAATGATGTCTTCCTATAAAAAGAAGCATTTTTTAATTAATGTCAGTTGTCAGATCTGGTTTCAGCGCTTGAATGAACATTTGAATTTTTTAATAAGGAATAATGCAAAATATTTTTAACTCTTTTAACAATATTTTAACAATTAATTAAAGATTTCTAGGAACAAAGAAGGAACTTTTTTAACTTGTAAAATAAATTCAACGTACTTCGATGTAGCGCAAAATGTCTCGGAAGCTGGCGCGCTGCTGTTTGCGATCTTTCTTAGCCCTGTATTTGTTTGAATCAGTGGCCAAATCCCGGAGAATTTCAACCAAATCGAGCGCCCAATCCTGCTCGTAATCCTCGGAGTAATCGCGACCGAGCTCAAAAATCACAGCCAAGGCTTCTCCGGCCGATATACGTACATCCAGGTGAGGTGACTGAAGCAGTTCACTTAATCGATTGAGCGACCTGTACAGAAAACGAGCAATTATGCAAACTGAGGTAATGTAGTGACTTTAAATTTATGAATTTAAACTTACGGCATAAAATTGTTTGATCTACTACTTCCTAGTAAATTGTAAACATCTGCAGGAGACATAATTGTTAAAAGTAAAGTCCAGGAAGAAATGGCTGCGGCGTGAAGTGCGGCCAATTCTGTGGAGATTGTTGCTACAGCACCGTTTCCTTTCAAATAAGAACCAGCAAATATGGTGGACAGAAGCTGGGTAATTTCTACAGTGTCGCTCACATCGTTGCCAGAGAGAAATTGATTCATACTTAAAGCCCAACAGCACTGAAAAAATGTAAAATTAAATAATTTTTTTTTTAGTGAGCAGCAAGTGAAAATAAAGGTGACTTTATTTTATTTTTTGAATTTTTAATCAACATCAGACAGTTATTAATAAATTGTATTAGTATATAGTTCCAGAAATTATCACCATTAAGTTAAACTGAAAGACTTGCAAAAGCAATTTGCATGTTGCGCACTTAGCAGAATTGTGTTTAGTATAGTTAAGAGAACTTACCTCAGATCTACCAGCGATAGAGGCAGTGGTATCATTGGCAATGAAGGTAAGCGATGATTTGAGATCCTTGCAGACAGTCTCTGCGCTATCAAACATGCCTAGTTGCACACATAGAAGGGTACTGAGTCTGGCAGCAGAGCTCTGTTCATCACCTCTGCCCTTCTTCAGGCCCTTCTCAATCGAATCGGAGATGGTCATCTTCCTATCCTCAACAAACTCAGGCACATACTTGATGGCAAAGATCTTTTCAACTCCATGGAAGCAGACTATTCTGCCCTTGGCGCTCTTTTGAGTTAGGCCATCGATTGCCTCCTTGAGCTTTTCTTCGAAAGCCTCCTGCTGGTTCACCTCGTCGATCTCGTTGTTGTCGTTAACGTCGTCCAGGACGCTACGGTTGTCCGAGAGGCCGCTGGTCACACTGCATGCATCGTTGATCGAGTCGTCGTCTGATATTACCTCAACTCTCTTCCCCCCTTGGCCTTTAAAAAAAAAATTCGTTTCATTATTATTTATGTTTACCAAAAATATTAAGAAAAAATAAAAATGTTTTATTATTACCGTTAATTAAAAAAATTGTTATTATTTGCCAACACAAATTTATATTAATACAACAGTAAAACATTTTTAAAATAAATAAAATAGGTAAAATTAAAGTAAGAGTATTGTAATCTACTCTGAACTACTATATTAGCAAATAATAATGATAAATAATCATGTTAAATTAGAAAGTAAAGTTCATCTCATTTGATTTAAATAACTTGTACTAATGTAAAATACTTTTAAAGTACTATTCATTTTGAAGTAAATTACAAAATAATTACATCAGAACTAAATTATTTGTATTCGGTTCTTATCAGTAATAAATCATTACCTCTTAAGTGCCTTTTTAAAGACATATGCTTGAACTTTTAAATGTCAATACAGGTCTCATTTTCAATGACACATAGAAAACTGACATCAAAGTAATGTTGAAAACTATTAAAACTTGATTAAATATAGGCTTATTATTGAGAAATGTAGTTATATAAAAGATTGAACGAAACATATAAGTTTCATTTTTAATACTTTATTATTACATAATTTTTGTACTTTGTATTTCATCCAACAACAATTGCGTTAAACATAATTGTATTAATTTTACATGAATTTGTATTCTGTTCTAAAGAAATTGTATATTATAAAGTTAACTATATTCAGAAAGTAAAAGTTAAAAAAGTCAAACAAACGGTGGGCATTATAAAAATGATAAGTTATTTTTAAAATTCATTCCCACCTAGTGTCACAGGAGAAATATGTTATCTTTTCATTTGCCAATCAACTTAGCACAAAAGTTTTTAAGTGAAGCCAAGAGAAAAATATTTTATATTTCAAGTTCATTATCTTTCCATATGGCATGTAATTAACATTTAAATAATCAAAAGTATGCAGGTTGACAAATAATATCAATTTTTATCAAACATAAAAAAAATTCACTAATTAAAAAGAAACGGTGGTAGTATATCTCATGCACTTTCCGCAAGAGGCAAAATTGGATTATCTCCTGCAGAAATGCAGTCTTGCGATTTCGCGCTACCATATGTAAAACTGCAGATAAACATAATCGAGGGAAAAATTCTCGGTTCTACAAGATAATTTCCGTAGTACGCATTAATTTCATGCATCTATCATCCAAAGCATACGAGTCTTCCTCGTACGATCCAAATATACAGGACCTTTAAAAAAAAAAGCGCATTCATGCATTACTCATATTCCACCGTCTACGTAAACAAACTTCCTTATTCCGTACGTCACGAACATCTTCGAGTCGTTAATAAACGCTTCTCAAGAATGCCATTATATCAACGAGCCGCGGTGGAATTCGCTCGAAATTCGAACGAACGCCACTTTCGAAACTCAATTCGCTCTCGCACGTAACGTTACGTAATTCCCGCAAGACCAGCTGTTGCTTCGTGCATTAAAAATAAAAATTACACCGAGACCATTAAAAAAAATAAAGAAGTCTACGGGCCCGATCCACCGCACAACGGTGGGGGCGATCGATCTCGCCGCGAAATATTGCGCAACGCTCCGCACGCGACATACTCTCCCTTTCGCCCGTGGCGCGTACTTATCCCCGCGGCGAATAAAAAAAAAAGCCGTCGAAACGGCCTCGATCGCCGAGTTGTTCCGCGTGCACGCGAAAGGGAACCGAGGTGTGCAAGGTCGCGCGGCGCGCGGCTACAAACGGAGAGCTGGGGTACACAGTATAACTCGATTACGGCGCGTGGCCCCGCAGGTGCGCACGCACGTGTCTGCGCCTCTTTCACGTGGAGCGAGAGGAGCCTCTCCGAGACTCGGCGGGCCGAGCATAATAAATACGGCGCAAATGGACAATCGGCGGAAAAATCGAGGGGACGCCGCGTGACAGCGAACAGCTGCTCCTGCGTCGACGGGCCCCGATGACTCGGCGGAACGTGCCGCACGGAGGAGGCGCGCACTGCCATTTTGACGCGAGGAGGACGGAAGGCGCGCGCCGCGCTGCCGATCGATCGGAAGGGCCGCGGCAACGTGCGAGTCACATGTGGACAGCCCAGAATTCTCCAGTGCTTTCGCGGCCTCCGCATTCTTTCGGAGCTCTTTAAAAACGCGCCTATTTTGCCATCCTCGCGTGCGCTCCGATTTAATGGGTATCGAGGCCGAGACGAGGCCTGGCGCTCGGCGCAAAATAGCCCAGCTTCTTTTTTTATTGTCTCCTCTCTCGCTCGCTAATTCCGCACCTTCGGTAGGAGGGGGGAAGGGTATCTGACTCACCGGACTTTCCTCGTCTGCCGCCTTTGCCTGGCATCTTGGCGCCTCTTCTCCCGGCCCTGGACAGACCCGACGGGCCTATTATTGCACAAACAGGAAAAACAAAGGGCCGAGCCGCTGTCGGTGGCGGAGCGCGTTCGGGCACTTTTTTTTCGCACACGCGCCGCGCACTCGGTTGTATCAACGGGAAGAAAAAACAGAACAGGCGGGCTACTTAGCAAAACGAAACGACGGCGCCTGAGTTCCTCGACGATCAGGAGGGCAAATGTCTCGCACTATTAATTTTCCTTCGTATACTGAATGCACTGCATGGATTTTTCTGGTTGACCCCGAAGAAGCTCATTAACATTGTTCGCGGTGGCTGACGTGCGGGTTACCCTAACGCATACACCAGTGAGACAGCCAACGCTGGGCTTTCTCAAGTGCACTGGCGGCGACGGCGGCGGCTGGGCTATAGCCTCGCTTCTCCCCACCACCGGAGTCTCCCACGCTGTACCAACGAAAGTGCGCGAAAAGTGCGCGCGCGCCTGCGCGCACCCGAGGTCGCCGCGGCGCACCGATCGAGCGCCCCCTGCCGGCGGCGTCGGCCAATAGGAGAGAGAGGGCGAAATGGCGCGAGATTCGAATACTAGACTCGCACGCTCGAGTGATGGCATTTTTTTTATAGAAAATTAAGAAATAAGATGGATATTTTTTAAAATATTGATGAATTATTGTTTTGAAGGATTGGATTATAAATTCTTTTCGAAATTTAAATAACCAAATTTTTGAAATGTTGTATATTAATGTGCAATCGCGTAAAGAAATTTCCAATGTTGAGGTTCGATGCGCAATGATGTCACAACTGGACGATTCATAACGTTACCCATTTTCGCGCAATGCAAATATTGATAATATATCTCCTGGTACGTACAACATTGTTGCAACGTAAAGCGAAATCAATTATCAATGCAATTTCATGAAATACATGCAAATTGAAAAAAAGTATAACGAAATGTCCAGATTCTTATAAATATTATTCTAAAAAAATGTAATGACACTGAGCAACATTTTTGCAAATAACAATCAAAATAACTGAAACATTCTGCTCCATTCTGCACTTTTTGAGATAATATTTCTAATTGAATTAATTTTCTACAATAAACTATTATTTATCATAATAAATATTATCATCATTCTAATTTCAAAAATGTGCAGTATTAAAATCTAAAATCTTGGCTTATTTTGTTCTTATAAGTATGGAAATATCTCCTACAATTTTAATAAAATCTGTGATCTTGAGATTCAATGTTATTTTTTCCAATGAACTACATAGACTGATATTTTTAATAATTGAAATAAATAAATTATATTTTACGTAACATTTGTATTTCTGATATTTATTATATAATACAATAATAAAATTGAGTAATTAATAAAATTGCAATATACAAAGATTATTTAATTAATAAACTTGTAAAGAAATTCTTTTAATTATTACAGAAATCATGATAGAAATATAAACTTTTAACTTTTAAATGTAAAATTAAGCTTAAACATCATTTTTTATACATTCAAGGAATTATTATACTGATAGGTAATAAAAATTCGTAGGCACAAGAAAAAAAAATATCTGTTTTAAAAATAGCACATAGAAGTATCTTTATTTGTTAACAATACACAATCTCAATATTTGTTCAATAGTCTCCATTGTCACACATTAGCATCTCATTCCATTAATCATCAAGGTCAAATTCTACAGTTTGTTTCAAACGAAACCATAAAAACATTGACATTCGCTAAATCTTCCATAACAATCGTCCAGCATATACAAATGATTTAGCAAAATTTTCAAACATCTGAAGATCCTTTTACAAAAGGCGTTTATACAAAATTACGAGATAAAAGCAGGCACATCGAGTCGAGTTCACCGCAGTGGCACGGAAGACGCGGGGGAGTAAGCAATTACGAGAGGACGACAACCAGGGCGGCGATTACGACGGCCGCGACGCCGAGGTTGCGAGTAGCGCTACCTTTTTCCATTACTTGCGCCTGCGCTACTGGCATGTCCCCCAACATCTTCTCGCACGGCGTCACCTTCTTGATGTAGTTGAAGATCGAGTCGAGTAAGTTCGCCGGGGTCGGGTCCTCGCAGCCCTCCAACGCGGCCACTACGCACGACTGCAGCTTGTCCATGTCCCTAAAAGATTTACAATACAAATTTTATGTCAACATCATTTTTTTCATTTTTAACAAAAGTTTAAAATTGTATTTAAGTTCTTTTAACTTTAATTGTTTATTTTACATTTAAATGTACAGTATAATTTTCCCTAGAGTAGATAGGCATACTATATTCATCTGTTGGAATACTACAGATTCGCTGTTTCGCTGTTTGTAAGCAACAAAAGAAAAGATTTGTTTTCAAGATTGACCGATTGAGTGAATCATCGAATATGTATGGATTTGCTAATCGCATAGTGCGATGCACTCATCCAAAGACTAATCTTAATTTTATCACGTATCGTTTGTTAGTCTAACAACCCAGACATTCGTACTACAAAGATGATAGTACGAAGATAACAGATTACGTGTGATATTTTATTCAACAATGAAGACACGCTGTCCGTCGATGTAGTGAACTGACTATGTCTCGTAATTAATAAACATTTAATAAACTTGTGCAACAATTCCAATTATTCTTGAAATTTTAAATTTGCCCTTAAAATTTATTCCAAGTTATTGTTTACCTGCATGCTTTGTCGTCGAAAGTGAGCGATGGCAGAGACTTGACGTCGGATAGACTAGCAAGTCCCTGCGCTGGATCTGTTGGCAAATCCTTCGCGTACTTGCCGTAAGTCGCGTTAGCGCAGTCTTGGAGCGCATTAAACTTGTTTTGGAAACACTCTGGTCCCTTTGCCGCTATGAAAACTGTAAACAATTTTAAAGTTATATTTATTGCGCAAAAAAAAATCCACTATAAACATCGAAAGAATTGCAAATATTGTTTACAAAAATAAGTAACGCGTGTCGCGTACGCGACATTTGAATTTATGAAAATAGCATTGGGGGGTCCGCAGATATGAAACAGGCCCCGGGCACTTAGGAAAACCCCGGCGGGAATTCCCTGGGGCTGAAGTGCACACGCCGGGCCGAAACTTTCCGGCTGATCCCCGAAGGCCTGCAGTGGCTTATCCTTCAGTAGGGAATTAAAAACATACCCCACAATATTTTTTAAATAAATTTTATATCAATATTTGCACTATATATTACACTATTCTACAACGCTCCGACACAAAGGAAATGTCAAAGGTATAAGCAAACCCTCGAGCAATTTTTCCCTCGTCCTCGCGAACTAATCATAAAACCTTTGTACACCGTAGATCGATATACTCACGTGCGATACGGTCGCCCTCCTTGAAGCAGATGAAGTTGAGGATCTTCTCGGTGATGTTCTGCACGATGACCTTGTTCTCGCGCTCCTTGGGCTCGAGGCAGGGCTCGAGGGCGGTGGTGAAGTTGGTCATGCAGCTCTTTAGGATGGGCTTCTTGCGGCAGTACTTCTTGAAGACCTCGTCGAGGTCGCCGGTCGGCCTGGCCTTCTCCATCTCGTCCTGCAGCACCGTGAAGTTCACCAGGCCGTTGACGCACTTCAAGAGCTCGAAGCCGCCCTGCTTGGCCACCTCGTACGAGCCCACGGCGCCGTTCTTCTCGCACTTCTGCTTCAGCAGCTGCTCGACCTCGCGGACGGGCAGCTGCGACACGTTCAGGCCCTTCAGGGCCTCCGCGCCGGGGATGTCGGCGATCTCGTTCACCCTGGCCAGCGCTTCCTCGACGTTCGTCGGCATGTTCTGCGCCCCCACGTAGCATACCAGCCCGACTACTGCAAGTAGAGATGTTATGTAAATTAGGTGTTACTTTTCTTTAGCTTATAAGAAATATTTAGTCAGCTTATTTTTATGGCTGTACAGTGAGTTTTATATTAAGTCAGAATGATTTTTTTTTATTTAATTATTTAGTAATAAAATTACGTATTATGTTACTTAAATTATGTTGGATCTAGTATTTTAAAATAGTTTAATAACTTTTTAGCTTAAAAAATATTTGAGCTTATTATAACATAAAAGTTACTTGCAGTATAGATGCACAGGTAAAAATAATGTTATTAAAAAGAAATAGATAAAAATTTGATAGTAAGAGTCGCTCGACAGCTTTTTATTGATTATCACAAAAAATTGAAATGTAACTATTATTAATTTTATGAAATTACGAAGTTCCATTTAATGAAAATAGTTTATTAATTTTTTGCTTCCTATCAAAATTTAAATTTAACACTGTAATTGACTGTTTGTTAGATTTAACTGTATTAAAAAGCTTTATAATAGATACACAGTACAACAAATTGTGTCGTACAAAATTTTTGTTTTTATAGTCTCTTCTATTACGGAAATTTTATTCGAAGCTTTCTCTGCCTCAGTTTATCATTACTTACAAGCAGCTACCCGACGGATGCATTAAGATTTTCATATTTAAAAGATACACATTTTTAAAGCAAGTTTTGCTAGTATGATAATTTATGTTTATGTTAAATTTTTTTATTCGACATCGCGAAACATAAAAATAAATTTATTTTGTTGAGCTCGGGAAAGAAACAGGTAGTTAATAAAACATTGAAACACATAACAATTCGAGATCAGAATTAAAGATTTCTTGGAAAAAATTAACTTCAGCACGTGTCTTCGAGAACTAAGGACGTTTCCGGCCTCGGTAGGAAAAGACCAACAATAAAATAAATGTGCAATATAAATCTACTGGATTTATTGATAAACATAACTTATTGATTGACAGTTTAATAATTTTGTATATAGCTTTTCATTATTTCCACCGCATTAAGCAGTTAAATTAATATCTTGTGTTTAAGAAAAAATGTAAAAACAAAATTGCAGTTGTAATTGTTTATTACCATAATAAACATTTGTGGTAGTACAAAATTAATTTAACCTTTTAAAATGCATTTTTCTATTTTTGATTAATTAATTCTAAGTAAGATAAAATAGATCAGGTTTTATTTTTATCATTTTTGGAATATTTATAAATTTCCAACAACCATATATGTTTCTTTTCATATTTAAGAAAATTAAAATAAAATAAAATAAAATTTTTCTTTAGAAGACAAAATTGTCATTTGATTACGGGTTTCTCCGCGTACTGACCCTAGGGTCAACTCTGGGAATATTTATCACTTGTTAGTATACTGATACTACGGCGATAAGGACCAAAAAAATAATTTAATGAATACTATCATTTACTGACACAGACAAATGTTCAGTTTACCAATCACAAAATTTCGTCTGTAGCTTTTACTTTACAATAGATACACATGTACATTTTTTTATTTTATCTTGCCTAAAAATTTCACTAAACTCAATAGAATATTGAGTTAACTTACTCTTTAAATAATTATTTTTTTTATAATTTAGAAGTTTGTTTAAAGTTTTCAAGTTTTAGTACCGTGAATACAGATGTTTTCTTAAAAAAGTAGTAAACTTACAATATTATTTATGATTAATTTTTTAAAGTATCAGGTATAAATCATTGTAAATCATGTTACAATGTTTCTATTGACAAATTGCATTAAAAGTTTCATATTTATTTTCCTGATTTTTTATCGTTGGTTTAGTTATTAATAATTTTATTCGATAAGACTCAAGTGACACGAGATGGGCGAGATGAAATATTTCGGGGGTTTCTATCAGTTCGATAAGAAAGTTTATCATATCAACCAGAAAATGTTTATCATTATCTTTTTCTCACAGAACTTGCACATACTTGTATTAAATTCCCTAAACATTTCTTATCTTTTAGAAATCTTTTCTAACTTTCATGCAGCTTAAAATTTTAAACTGGGGTCAAAATACTAAAGTTTTATCTGCAGTTTATTATCTGCTACGGTATAAACGTGTTAACGTAAAGAAGACTTTCTTTTTTCGTTGTTCTTTTCTTTATTAATTATTGCGAATCCTGTGAACGACCTTATTACGAATCCAAACAATACACTCAGCGAATGCGTAACGAAGTTCTTAAAATATAGACGAACTCGTGAATAATTACATTTGCCGAAGCGCGCAATAGAGGTATAGAGCGGGCACCTCCGTCCTACAGGCCATCGCTGTAAAATTAATACGTGTAGGATTTGTATTAGTTTCGCAAGAGTTTCTCAGACAAAATCACGAAAATAAGGTCATACCGAGTACGTTTGACGGTACAGCAGAAAAAAATATTCTAATTTACGAGGCGATCTTTGCCCTCTGACTACAAGGAAGACTTAGCGGAGATTAATCGCGTGTCATTCGATAAAAATTTTAACGCATTAATGGTTCAGTTAATGAAGACCGAGATAAAACGGCACTGCATCCGCATTAAGTTTTATCAAACTATTATAGAAAGTCTAGGCTTCGGATTGAAAAAAATAAAATTGGCAATAATTTAAAGTCGTCGGCCACAATTGTTATTTACTGCTTCGGCAGTCTAATTAAATTCCAGATTAATGCCTGAAACTCACATTAACGGAGAAAATAAAATCTTTATTGACTACTTTGAGGAAAGAGCATTAAAATTAATCGCTGATTTTAGTAATAATAAATCTGAAATTCTATTTTTCATGAAGTGATTGATATGAACTTGGTTCGAATATAAATTTGTTTTGAATGGTCGACGCAAGCCGGACGTATAATTACGATATGTAATTCACGGGAATTTCCTGAACCGTAAATTATAAATAGACCCCTATTAATTTGCAAACATTAAAAATAAAGCTGTAGATTGAAGAAGAACAAGTTTAAAAATGAAAGAAAAAACCTCCACCGATCTGGCGTTAGTGCCATCCACTTGGCCCGTGAACATATCGGTTTGTACATATTCAAAGGGAGCTTCGGTGTTCGCTACCAGAGAATAAGAAAGAAAAGAGCAATTGTAATAAAAATCCCAACTGACGAGTCACGTCCGATTTTGAAGCTTAATATCAAAACGAATTTCGCGAGTCCCTCTTTAAACATGCGGACGGCGTAACGACGC
This sequence comes from Eurytoma adleriae, assembly GCA_900480045.1. Classification (NCBI taxonomy): domain Eukaryota; kingdom Metazoa; phylum Arthropoda; class Insecta; order Hymenoptera; family Eurytomidae; genus Eurytoma; species Eurytoma adleriae. The sequence goes on along the minus strand of UXGC01001577.1, from coordinate 931 downwards.
CAGGACCGGAATGTCAACTTACCGGCAAAAATGAACCACCTCATGGTTGAGTTTTACCCTTGCGATTTGCTCCGAGATGAGAATCCTCAACCCTGCGATAATCGAGGGTTGAATTGATCACGAGTCACTGATAAAAAGAAACGCACGTGAATAACAGGTTGTACTCGACTTCGAACTGGATGCGCCCCCGCGTGTTATATATTCCTCTCTGAACACTGACGGTCGATTGCCGCTGCTCTTTAAAGCGCGACGCGCTTTTATATAACCAATGAGCGTGTGTATGTTTCCGCTCTGCCCCTCTTACAGGCCAGATACCCGTATACTTACGCGACGTACTTTTCGACTTACCCACTCGTGCGCGCGCACATCTTTATTTTCCTGTGCTTATGAGATAAATAACTTGAGCATCTAAACTTACACTTACACTTAGTTCTCAAAGTAATTATGTTCATTAATAATAAATGTAATTTATTTAAACACCCTCTATTAAAATTTTATTTATTTAAATTTATCAATAATTTCAGTAGGAATTGTTTTTAAAAAGAAAGATAAGCATGTTTTTTAAAATAGTTGTTTTTAAATTGATTTCTGTCAGGCGTGTATGACTAAGTAGATCGATTCAAAAAGAGTAAACGACTCAAAGAAAGATGACTAAAAGCGATAAACCATAAACAGAACAATTGTTCATTTGATTAATTAAATGAGATTTGTTGAGAAAAAAGCTGAATAATTGTTACTTTTAGCATAGTATGATCATTTTTTTTTAAATTTAAGTAGTTTTGAAATGATCCGTTATGGAACTGGAAAAGAGCGCTGCAATCGCTTCTTGTGCGGCTTGAAATTTCCAGAATAACAAGTCCTCGGTAGTATAGTGGTCAGTATCCCCGCCTGTCACGCGGGAGACCGGGGTTCGATTCCCCGCCGGGGAGAA
>UXGC01001576.1:0-20330 GCA_900480045.1 Eurytoma adleriae | reverse complement strand
TTCACCATAAATTGACCATAACTGGTCAATAAAGAAGGAAATTGACCATAAATTGACCAATTTATGATTAATTTTCTACCAGGGTTACCATTAACAACTGTTAATATTTTTAATCCTCACAATAAAAGTATTTGTAATAAATTTTTACAAAAAATAACGAAGTATTATCAATTTTTTCAATCTTCAACCACATCGGGTCCCCTTAATATGACTTTTTTCCATGAACTATTTACAATAGGTGACTTTTTTATTGTTTTCTATTCTAATAATCGAATAATTGAAATACTTACCGTGATGAACGCGATGATGCTTCGGCGTGTTGAAGATCAGCTCGAGTGGGCCAAGGTCGTCGATGACCGTCGTGTGGATCCACAGTTGATAGATCAAGTTGAACTGGTGATGCGCGAGGAAGTGCGACGGCGGAATAAACAAGGCCAGTGGCAGGTAAAACACCTGGAAGTATGCACGCGCATAATTCCATTTCCTTCGGTCTCCTCGTTTAAACGCGGAAGCTCGATTGTGTCTTTCTTTTTTTCTTCGCTCGCGACAAACATTTTACATAATCGCGGCGGCCGTGGAAAATTAGCGACAAGGGGATGTAAGCTCACGTAGGGAACTACTTTACGAAAACAAAATATTAGGTAAGAAGCAAAATGTGGTAAAAATTTTGTATAAAATGCTTAATTTCTGTAGTAAATTCAGAAATACTGACTGCTACTCGAAGTATTTCTACGTAATTTACTTGTGGTAATTAGTCAGTAATTGCCAATTTACTTTGTAAATTAAGGGACTAATAGATTTATTATAGTAATAAGTAATTAATAGTGTAATACTAATCGTAGTTGATGTAACTATAATGAGATTACTACCACAATAAGTCCTGCAATAGTTTATACAGTAATTCTGTAAATAGTTTTTCACTATTTTGATTCGAGAGGACTGACTAACTGGTTTTTTGATATTTTGTTTATTACTTCAAAAATAAAAATTAATTTTCGAAAAAATGTATTACGATGTAATCCATGACCCAAAGATCATCTGATTTTAATTTAAACTTATTCCATTCGTAATAGTACAGGAGAAATGGTTAGCAACTTTTCTAAACATTATAACTGTAAACGTAAAATGTTGTTTTAAAATAATAAAGAAAAAATTATAGTGGATCCCTAAGATGAGTTTTACATCTCCTTAATCAAGTAGAAAATCGACTTGTCTCACCATACCCGGAATCGATCTACTTAGACGTAAGTGGATGAAGCGATTTTTTTTCTTTTTTTGGCGTGGCGTATGTTCAAAGTATGTGTGAATATGCGTTTATAATAAAAATAGAAAAATATTAATAAAATATTTATCAACTATAATACTGGTTTTAATTAAATAATCTTCGAAAGATTAATATAAGTAACTGAAACACGAATCGGTATATAAGTGATAATAAGACGATCAGAGTTCCTTTATTGATCATTGCATGCAATCATATTTTAAGCATCAAAAATAATTGTATTATTAATGAATACAAAAATTTAAAAAAAATTAAAAAAGCAAATGTAAAAACAAATTTGGCGGCCAATTTTTATAGAGTGCGATTCTGCGAATCAAAGTTTTACATTACGACTTAAAGTATAGAACTTATATTTGCAGAAATAATTAAACTTATATGTTTTTTCCATACTAAAAATAAAAAACAATTTTATATTGTTTTGTTTCATCCGATTAACTACCACCGTAACTTCGAATAGAAAGCTCAATCGCTCTAAAATCGTCAAAAAATTAAGGATTAAACTCGATTTACAAAAAAATGCATCGCGCTAAAGATAAACCCAGTCGAATTACGCCGTCAAAAGGAAAAGCCGCGTAAGCGCTCGGACAGCATAGACACGCGCCGGAAGCGAATACCTCGCGCGGCCGCTGAAAGTCAAAACTGGCGCGAAAATCCGATCCGCGCGCGGCGCTCGCGTGCCGTCGTCAATCCGCCGGCCGCTTTATTATGCGGTAATCGAATCGGCGAGGCGAAAAAAAAGTGAAAAATCGACAGAATCGAGCCTCCGTCGGGAGAAAAGAGAGTGTCGGATTGATTTCGCGGCGGTGTCGGATGATCGGCAGTCGGAACGTTATACTCACGAAGCTGCACCACTGTTGCAAGATCGACTGGCGCAGCCCGACCACCAGATTGAATTCCTCGCTGCTGTGGTGGACCTGGTGGTGGGCCCACAGGAAGAGCACCTCTGCGAAAGGAACAGACGGTTGGGGTGCGTGCTTAGACGGCTGGTTCTGTGCGATAGTTTGAGGGGGGACGCGGAGAGCCGGCGCGTGATGTATCGCTGCTCTCCGCGGGGATGCGCGGGCGGCACGTCTCGAGTGCCTTTTTTTTTAAAGCCTCTTTCTATTGTTTTTTTTTGCATGCGTACTTTTATTCGTTTGAATAGAGTAGTCTATTGTTTTTACAGGCATTGTTAAAGTTATAGCAAATCTTTTTTTAATTTCGTTGTGAATTTTCAAGAATAATGCATCTGAAAATAGATTTTTATCTAAAAGTATGTAGAAAAGCGAAAAAATTCAATTTTACTGCAAACTTTTTATTTACGTGACAATTAAAATAAAAAAATTCAATTTTACTGCAAACTTTTTATTTACGTAACAATTAAAATAAATATTTTTTTTTTAAATTATCTTTTATTCATTAATTATGAATCGAAATTTTTTGAATATTTTATCAGATTAAATAGTAAATTTTTCTTATAGAAACGAAGAAATTATTGCAATTTTTTAAGTATCAACAAAGAATACAATATAATTGTGACAAAAGCATCTGCAATTGTAAAAATAATTGTAAATTTTAATGCAAATAATAAATAATTCTTTAAAATTTAAATACTGTCCGTATAATATTTATTTAAAATTAAATTATTTTAAAGCACAGTTTTTTTTATAGTGACTGATTTATACAGATGTCCTGTTTGGCCCTAATATCCTTCACGTATTTAACGTATAACATTTTAAGCGGATTTACTTCAATTCATCAAAAACTCAAATGTCAGGGACATTTGGCAACGAGAGTATATCGTCGATGCCAAATGATCACATGTGGGATTGAGCCTCCGTCGAATTGTCTTGGAACTTGACCTTACTTTTTTCTTATCCGTAACATTCATTCGAATTTCGCGTAAAAGGGCATAATTAAAAAAAAATTAGAAAAAAAGTAAGTTGTATATCGTCGTTTCCTACGAAAATGCTTATTTTAATTTATTATTTTTAATAAACTAGAGCAAAGTAAACTCTTCCAGAACCTGATAAAATTAGCGGTACCATACTAATAACACTAGGAGTTTTTCAGGTCCTAGTAAAATTTATTTTACTCTGATACTCTAAAAATAGCGATTTAAAATAGACCTTTTTTTAGATGCATTGGTCTTCGTATGGAAGCGACGATATAAGATGACCTACCATGATTAGCTCGATGTACCCAGTAGTAACAAAAGTCCACGCCAATAGCGGTGATGTACCAAGTCCACGGTGAATCCCACGCTAAATCCCAAGCGCGGAAATTCTCGTAAATTAATATGTAAGCGTAGTACTCCGCCCCGCGAAAAAGGACTCTGAAAAATCAAAGTAAACCTAAGTACTGATTTAAACTCACAATTTGCCTACCGAATAAAATTAATTTGCCGATAAAAAAAACAGTATTAAAGATTATGAAAAAAAAAACGTCACCGATCGCAGTAAGTACATTGCATTGATACTTGAAGATATCGACCTTTGCAATCAATACGTAACAAGAAATTCTCGTGTAAGACGAATGTTAGGTATACACCTTGCAAAAAGAAGTGTATTATGTAAGTTTATCATAAAATTAGCTGCAAGCAATAGAAATAACTGAACTTGATCCCGCTGATTTATTAGCGTTTAACGGTGAATCTGTTCATTCCTGAGGCGGACGGTAATGATTAATAAGAATGTACCTGCGCGATTTTTTTCAATGCTACGTGTATAAATAAACAGTAAAATAATATATGACGCGGTTGTTACCTACGCTTACCGTCCAGTTTCTTGAAGGATCCAGTGCGACAGGGAGGTCACGTGGTCGTTCAGTCTGAATGTGCTACCCTTTTTCGCGTACAGTATCGCGTTCTCCAGTGCGATCAGCACGAAGAACGAAAACCATATCTGTTGGTTAAAAAAATATTTAATTATTGTTAATTCGATTTTCCTTACGAATCGAAATTTTAGAAACTATTTTCTAATAACAAAAAGTATATTTTTTGGGATTTATAAAAACCGCCACACGATACCGGTCTACTATTTTCCAAAATGTGTAAGTAATTTAAAAAATTTGAATTCTTGAATTGGAAATTTCATTAATAAGTTTTCACTAAATTATAGATTATTTGTAACAAAAATTAAACTAATATAAATATTTTAATTACTTAAATTTAACATTACTGGCGATTAAAATAATTTGAACTGTAAATTATGGCAGAATTTGTATTTTCATCCCTCTTTTTGTCTGCTATCTATTTTCTGCTATTTATATTCATTTTTAGTTACAAATTTTTAGGGCTGATGCCTTGAAGTAGTAATTTTCGACAATATAATTCTCGTATTAAGAATTAGTAGTAAACTTCAACTTTGTGAATTACACAGTACGTCTAGTGTATATATGTAAATATAGCCCTATCTGTGATGCGATGGTCATATAAACGGAACGTAAGATGCTTTGTCTACTTCTTTATCTTTCAGTGGATAAGGGGTCATGAAATCATTTAAAAAATGAAGATAAGCTATTGTCTGCATAGAAAAGCTCCAGGAATATTAAAAAAAAACACTTTTTAAGCAATTACCACAAAATTTTTCAGTTTTTAAAGAAAATTATAATTAACCTTTTATATAGACACTATACCGTAAAATCTCTTAAAAGAGAGTTAACATTATTTCCACGAGACCGCTGAATCACCCCACCTATTTAGAACTTAAAACCGATCAACACAACTGAACCCACACCCATAAAAAAAAAACAATTCTATTTCGGAGCACACTCTAAAATCTCCCGTCACAACAGATCACTCAAGCGACAATAATTATCTCAATTAAACGGCACACGCTGTCGTCGCTCGAGCCTCTGTTTACATCGCGCAAATCGCACAGTCATCGGATCGTCCTCGCGCGTCAAAAAGAAAAGAAGAGAATAGTTATTTTCGATACTAGTGTGTAAAAGTTGATTTTTTTCAATAGTTTCATTTTTTTTCAGTTTTCGCACGCGTATCTATTTTATAACGCGAGGGCGAAAAACGCCACTTTATCGCACGCTTGCGTGCGAAAAGTAGGCGTTTTACGCACTAGTGTTATAATAGTATACATTTCGATACAAGTGCGGGAATGTGATTTTTAGCCTCGTGTGATGTTTGCAAGTATCGCTTCCTCGCTCATGTATCGAATCGTATTTTTCGATACAACCTGTGCAAAGTACGATTTTGCGCAGCTGATTTTGAGAAAGCGTGCGATAAGTAGGCACTTTACGCACTAGTGTTGTAAAAGACGTATCAAGTGTCTCACCTGCAGCTGATAGTCGGGCACGTCCTCGTGGCGCTCGAAGGTCGTCTCGTAGGGGTTGACGATGTAGAGCAGCATGCCGGCATGGCGCACGCTGCCGAGCAGCTCGCTGTAGCCCTGGTACGACGCGTTCATCGTTGCGCCGGCGACGACGCCACCGACGTGTACTTGGCACTCGCGATGCTGCGCTCGCACTTTTCACTGCGGATCGAACGCTCGATTTTAGCGGCTTCTTTATTATGATTTTTTGGTCGTTGGTTATTTTTTCGGATATTTCAAGATATGCGTAGAATGTACCTTTGTCCGCTGGATGATTTTATTGGGTGGTGCAAGCGAATGGTGGGTGTTGTCGGTGTTGCAGGTTGGGAAGAAAAAGGACGGTTTATTATGTAATGAGAGGCTTTCATTTTTTATGACTTTAAAATTTAAGCTTGTTGCGTCAGACTTGCTTTGTATTTTTATTATGGTGTTAATTATTTTAGAAGTTGTATCTAACGTATTACTCAAAGTTAGCGTGTTTAAAGATTATTCCTGTTTTTTTTTTAGTTTCAAACGATTCTTTTTGAGTGTTACTGTAATGTAAAACTATGTCGTATATTATATTAATTACTATCAACCTTTTCTTCTATAATTTTTTTTAATAAATACGTACTTTTTCTAACGATCTTTCGAGGAATTTTAGTAAGTTTATCTTAAGTTTTTCTTTAGTCTAATTTTTTTGTAAGGAGATTTTGTAACCTATTGAATTATGCAAATAAACAAAATAGAATATTATAAAAAAGAAAATTGATAAAAAAAGGATAAAAATGATTCTTTAATTAACACATGTGTGTTACTTGTATGAATAAAGTTCTAATTTTAAAGTGTTGAAAACAAGGTCAAGTATCCAATTTAAACCGAAAGCCTTTTTTTAGTCAGCTTTAATGCATTTTAATAATTAATTAATTTAAATTTTAGTAGAGAGAATATGTTTTGAATGACACTTTTAGTAAACCAATTGAAAATTATTACCGTAAAAAATACATTAAAAATCTCGTTAACTTTAAGTGATAATTAATTAAAAATATTTTATACAAATTATATACAGTCATTGTATACACTTTGTACAATAAAATGATTCTACACAAAATCTATATAATTGTATATAATTGTCAACAATTGCATACATTTTCTATAAAATTTGTATACAACTGTATAAATTGTATATACAATTGTATACAATTATACAGTTTTCTAAAATAATTTAATACAAAATCTATACAATTGTGTACTATTGTATAGATATTGTATAGAATCATTTTTTTATACAAAGTGTAAACAATAACTGTATATAATTTAAATAAAATATTTTTACGTGGATTGAAATTACAGTAGGTAGAACAAATTCAGAACATCAATTAGAAACTAACTCCCTTACAAATACTATAAATATGTTTCACCATACCTGCTACTATACATTTATGTCAATCTCATTATAGTTCCAAATTTTAACTAATTGATTCGAATCACAGTAGAAAAAGTAAAAACAAATTTTGAATAACAAACTCAGTAAATCAATTAACTAATAAAATTTGTTGCTCCCCTCAAAAAATACTACACATTTTTTCATCGCACGCATTACTGCCTCGACATGAATCTCATCGTACCCCTGAGCATTACTCGCAGTCCATCGCTCTCGGCACTGAACTACGAAAATAGCTATATCGACTGATAAACAAAAATACCTCGAGAAGCAGCCTTCGGCGCGGCTTAACGCTAAAAGCGCATCACACTGTCCCCGCTCGCGAAAGGCCAAACATAAACCGAGAGAAGAGGTCCGTAAACATTCCGTTTCGGCACACGCGGTGTGTACCCCGCGAGCGGCGAGCGCTCAAGCGAACCCGCGGGCTCCCGGCCGGTCGGGCGTCGATTCGCTCGGCGTCATCCCGCGAAAGGGCTGCTGCCTCCCCCGCGCGCGCGCGCGACCGGCACAGCTGGCGAGAGGCCCCGGTACAGTGCGCTCGGCGCGTGCACGCCGCCGCCGTTATATAAGCGCCGCAGCCGCCGCGAAGTGCCTTTTGGCGCGGCCGTCGCGCGGGAGGAGGATACCGTAATGAATATGTGTGTGTGTGTGTGTGTGTGTGCTACTGCAGCGCTGCGCCGCGCGAGCCCCTGATGCGGTGTTTCGTAACGTATATGTGTAGAGACGCGCGGGAGGGAAGGAAGCTTCTTTTCTTCTTCGCGGCGCACCGGTGCGCAATCGGGAGTTCTTTTTTGCTAAGCGGATGATTCGGAGTCGGCGCGCGACGAAAAATTGCGGGGGGAGGAGGGTGAAGTTGAGTTTAAGAGTAGAGCCGAGTCGGAAAAATTAGAAAAAATAAATTCTTTAAATTTAGAATGTGTTTTTGTAGAAATGTGAGATATTTTTTAATTGTGAAAAGATAAAGAAAAAACTAAATTTACAGTTTATTTCAATCAATTTCTGTAGAGGTATACTTAAAAAAGTAGTAAATCTTAAATAAAGTAATAAGGGCTTGTCAAAAATGTCCCCTGCGGAGAACCATTTGTACTAGGGCTATAATGAACCTGGAAAATTTGAATATGTTTCTTCGAAGAACTTCAGTCTTCGAAGAAGTCCATATCTTCCTTCGAACAAATAAAAAATGGAATTTTGGGTCTGGTTTTTCACTCTTTGGAAAAGAATTACATCACTAAAAATTCGCAATTTTTCTGTTTTATGAACTTAAACTAGTCCTAAAATAACATTTTTGAGTTTAGAATAAAAAACCCACATAGATTTGTAGTCTTCGAAGAAACATAGTAAAATTTTCCAGGTTGATGAAGCTACCACAGATGGTTCTCCGCAGGAGACATTTTTGCTAAGCTCTTGTTTTTATTATTTTTTTAAACATAATTCTGCAGAAATTTAGTTCAAATAGGCTGAAAATTTTTCTTTTTCTTTTTTTTCATACCACTTAAATCTTTTCTTTTTTTCATACCACTTAAATGTAATTTCTTTTCTATTCATATATTTTTTAATAGACCTTGTGTCCCGAAATTAACCCGACCAGGAGAACGTCAACCCGGCGGTTCATGAATTTGGATGAAACTTAAAAAAATTTTTTTCTTCTGAATCTTTTTTTTAAATGAACTACCCTTACTTTGATCCTTAATGATATACATTAATTATTATTGTCTGTATACGAGCAGTGCTAATGTTTTTAGCGTTACTTGTCGAACGAAAGCTCATGGAATTGAAATAATCGCATCTTGTTTAATTATTTACTACAAGAATATTAGTAATTACTAAATTCATCCAAATGGATCCCTCAGAGGGCTGATAATCTCGTTGCGAGTAGAATTTCCAAGTTTACGCTGAGAAACCCGTATGAGTAAAAATTACAAGCTAATTAGCAAAATTACCAACCCACTTAGTAAAGCAATCACAGACTGCAAGAAGGAACATTTTTACCAACTAGCTTGTAATTTTTGCCAATCTTTTACTCACGTAGCTTTTTCAGCATATACTAAGTAATCTTTCTACTAATTATACAATTATTTTTATACACAATTATATAAAAATTCGTAGTGTGGATTTATTTTATTAAGTATTTGCTAGTCTCTTAGGAAAAAGGTTTACAGATTTTTCTAATTATGGAATTTTTGTTTTCGTGGTTTTGGCCCGCGGAAAATTCGATCAAATTTTCAAAAATTCTATTAACAACTTTTTATTTTCCGAATTTTGCACGTGGAATTAGCACGAGAAAATCAAAATAAAGTTTGATATCTTATCAAATATTAATTTTTGTAGATTGTTTTTAATGTCACTTTCTTTTATCCACTTGAACGCTTGTATCATATTTCTGTTAATAATTTGTAATCACTTATTATCTTATCAACTTGTGACGTACACTTCATTATTCTCAATATAATAAAAAAAAATGTAAAAAAATATTTGATAGTATCCAACTTATCTGAAAATTCATAGATATTATACTATTATTATATTTACAAACAAGCCATGGTGACCCACATCGCTTAATGGACACGGCCTTGAAGATTTTTATAAAGAATTGAGTATTGTAACAATTAAGTTTATACATCAATAGTAGATATTTACTACACTCAAAATTCCTTTTGGTCATCTCAGTTATCTTTACTTCAAATTATATACCAAGAGAAGTAAATAAAATAATTATATAAGAATTTATCTCGTCAAATAATTATAGGTACACAATTTCTCTTTCTCAAAACTTATACAAAAATTAAAAATTAAATCGCAGAAACTGAAATAGTACTTCGTTAAACACTGTACATCGAGAATAAAAAAAAAAATGAAAATTTAAAAACCGATCGCGGTAGTACGCGATCGTCCGTACACACGCGTCGGCGCGGCGTCTTAATTATCGTGCGTGCTCTCTGAAAATTACGGCTTTTGCGCGCCTCGCATAAAGCTCCGCTGCTAAGTAATTTTTAAATGACTCGCTGGATTTTTCTATTATTTCGCATTCCCGCGCGAAGGCTGATTCAATCTCGTCCTCCCAGCGGCGAATTATCGCTCGGATGAAAAAAAAAAGAACATCAAAAGTAGCGCTTTATTTTTTTCCCGCCAGATTTGTTTTCCCGATTGCATCGGATTTTTCCTCAGATTGACGGATAAGACTGATTGGCGAGTTTTTCGAGAAAATTGAACGACGGCCGATGATTAATTATTGATCGCCGATTAAATGCGTTCGGCGCGATTGGTTTTTTATCCAATAATCGGTTTGTAACTGATGATCGATGAGTTTATCGTGTGATTGGATTATGAAACGAATTGTTTGTATACATATGGGGTGCAGATTATCTGAAAAAGTGCAATATTTTGTGTTTTTTCGAAAACAAAATGCAGCTAATATACCTTTTTCATGCAAAGCTGAAAATTGGTTAACTTATGAAACACAAATCGGTTGACCGTAAAATACATTTCCTGTGTTTAATTTGTGTATATCGCTTAATTATATAACACGAATTTGTTTGTGTATCCTTTCATCGTAAATGAAATATACGAAATCTGTGTAATTCTACGTTTTTCTTCGCAGATAATACAAAAAACTTCGATTAATACAAATTTTTTAACGATTTACACAATTTTTTTTAATAGTGTATTGGTGAACTACTAATGAACTACTTTATAATTCCAAAAGTAAATTGGCAGCTGCTCACTAACTACTGAGTAGCAATAAAGGTAAACTATTTATGAATATTTCCAAATAGAGCCACTTATTGTCTATTTACTATTTGAATTATGTACTTCACCAAAATAGTTAATTTTTTTGAGAGATTTGTGGATAAAACTTACTTTCTTATAATTATTAATTTGTTTATTCAACTAGAGTGAAACAATTATGGAGTGCAAAAAAAATCTTACAAACTACGCTGAGAAAAAAATTTAGTGATTTTAAATAAGTATTTATTAAAACAGTACGAATTAAATATTTACTTGATTCAACTAAATATTTAATTAGTACTATTTTAGTAAATATTTATTTAAAATGACTAAATTCTTTTTCAGTGTATTTAAACGGATTAAGATTATAATTAATATTTAATAAAGTTTTATTATGAATTATTTATCCTGTACTATTTATTTACTGATATATTACACTATAAAAATACAATGTAACTTATACTGTACTGAGTTTATATATACAAAAAAAAAGAAATAAAAAAAATCTTTATTTTAGGATGTAACAATTATAAATTGTAAGATACCATGCTTATCAAATGAAGGAGATAAGAAAAATAATTCACTTTTTCAGAGAACAAAAATAAACTCAGCAGCAGAAATCTGCTGAGTTCTTATAAAGTAGTGTTGAAAAAATATCGACGCACCAAGTTCATTAAACTTCCGTCGCATTGTAAATATAATTAGACTCGATAGAAAAAGCGTCTCCCTTTTTTCAAGAATCGACGTTAGAAATTAATTGACACAATTAGTACACTAACGATCGAATTAACTTCATCGCGTTAAAATTCTTTTGCGTACACTTGCGTAACGCTCCACTTTTTTTTTTATAAAAAAAGTATACTAACCGCAAAAATTTCGTCGAAACAAAAATTCTTCTCGCCGAAACAACGCGAAGCATAAAAGTAAATCGAACACGCGCGTATCGCCGCGATAAACGTCGAATCAAACTGCGAAAGTCCCGGCGGCTCTTATACTTGTTTTTTGTTGACACTGCCAGCCCCGCGGCAGCTGCAGATCGCCCGCGAGGTGATAAAAATGAAGTAGTCGGCGATAAAACGGCTCGTTTACTTTGAGCCGCGTATCAGCGGGCTAATGACAGCGGCACACCGCGCGCGCGCGCGCAGCTCTTGCTCCTTCGTGCTCTCCTGGTCGACGGAAAAAAAGGAATTTTTTTTTTAAAAAAAAATCGTATAAACAATAAATTCTGCCGGGATGAATCACGCGACGAGCGAGCCCCGCTGGTCGCTGTATCGCGCGGAATCGGTTCAATGCGATATTATGTCACTGGATAACGTGACTCGTATAATACGTAAGGTCTTGTATACGGGTGTGTGCGTGTGGCAAGGAATCATTGTTGTTATAGATGCGATGGAATAAAAATGCTTTATTTATGTACCGGCGTGTGGATGTAAACGATAACCGCGAATGGATACGCGATTGGATAATGGAATTAGAAGTCATTCAAAGTTTCGTATTACGGCGCTATTAATGGGATCGCTAATTGACGCTCGCGTGAAGGATCCGTTCTGTCTCCCGGTGTGAAAAATCGCGAAATAAAAAAGTTTCATAAGTTAACGTTTATTTTACTTAAAAAGTTCGCGCTAAATCGGGTAGATTGAAATTCTACTCAAATTTTACAGTAGATCTCTCTTAGGAATCTCGTCACACTACTGCATACTCTCTAAATATGAAAATGTGAAATTCACTTAGAAAATGTGAATAGTGTCGTAATGTATGTGAAAAATCATTTACTTATCCAATATGTGAATGAATTTTCACATGCAATATGTCACTACTCACATTTTCAGATTTACATATGGCAGACTTTAATATCGATGTACTTTATAATTTGAGTCAAATTTAACTCTATATCCAATTTAGCATCCACTAGGATTGGTTAATTAATGAAACTTCTTTGCTTAAGTAGATAAAAAGTTTGAAATTAATTTCCTATTAATTTTCTATTCTCTAGCATAAATAGTTCAATATTGAATATTTATATTCATATTATTGGATTCCAATGTTTTGCGTTCATTTGCTAAACAAAATTTTTGTAAAGTGGGTAATTTTGTTATTCATCCGAGATTCAGATTCTAGTATTTGCACATGCATTTTTACGCGCTTGAAGTTAAGTTTTAATATTCAGCGTATTATTATAGTGTTCATTTCGCAAATTGACTTGTCGCTCGCTTCTAATAATTTATTACGCTCACCGAATTGAAAAAACAATAAAGTGTTAGAGAAGATGTGACACAAGTTAGAAACGATATTTTCCTGTGAAAATCCAGCTTTTTTGGTAGTAGTATCGAAAAGTACTATTTTAAAATTATGCGAGTGCGCGAAACTTATGCGCGAGTACAGCGGGGAAACTCGCTTTAAAAGTGTTGCCTTAAAAATTACTGTAATCTTTAATAAAGCAAGAATTAACTAAACTAGTACAGTGACTAGTAAATTTGAAAATATTTATACTAAATTATGTAATAAATAATGAACAATAATTAATAATTTACAGTTAATTAATTTTTTTAACATAGGTACTTATTTAACTTTATATATTTATAGTAAAATTAGCTGTTCACTGTTTCAATTGTTTTTATCATTCGATTTTCGCACGTGATATTGAATGATATTTTAGAAATGCATGACGAATGCAAACGCTGATTTTGCGTGTGCTAAATTGTCGCTTTATTGCACTTAGGAGCACTAAAAATTTGATACAAGTCTTCGCAAGTGGCATTATCGTTTAAACTATTGTGATAGATTTATACGTCAAAATTTTTTTCGTCTTTGAACGTCAGAAAGTCTTATCTCTTAATTAGAATCGAGGAACACATGTGTCACCGCGCCGAAAAGAAGCACTTATCAATATAACCGAGTGAGTCATCGCCGAAGGGAAAGACCAAAAGGCTTCTTAATCGGCTGCAGAGGCAACGAGCAGACAATGAACCATGAGTGAAATAAACAGAAACGAACGAGTGCACGGGCACGTACACACATTCGCCGGCCGCGGTCGGGATTTAGGACCACCTAAATAAACCGCGCTTATACATTGCTTCGCTGGCGATCAAAGTAGCGCAAGAAGTAACAAAGTGTAGAAGCTATTTTTATACCGTCCCCTGTTTTCTCGATTTTCGCGGAGTCAACGATCACTTGGGATGAATATACATACTTTGTCTCTGAATTTACTGCTTTTTTTATCCTCAACGTATTAAATGTTTAATGAAAGACAATTTAATAATTTATTTTATTATTAATCAGCCTAAAGTCCTTAGGTGTATAAAATACAAACATAAATTACAAATATAATGCAAATTTAAATATTCGACTAAAACTAAACGTAGATATTAACTCTAGATACTACTACTAGTACTTGTACTAGTAAGTAGTGCAAAAAGATTTATATAGTGGATGATAAAAGTATATCTGTGCAATAATTAATATTTCTAAAGTGCACAGGAAGAGAATTTTAAATAAGAATTGCTTCGTTTACGTCAAAAGACATTAGATCTGGAATTGTCCTATTTATTAAACATAAATATTTTTTATTTTTGATAAAATACATGTGTTTTATTATGGTATAGAAGTTTTTGTATTCGCAAGCGCGAATTAATTTGAAAATTATATCAATTATACTTTTCTTCTAAATTTCTAGAAAAGTTAATATCGCTTAATTTATAATAAATAAGATAGTTACTCTGATAAAGAAAAACATACAAAAAAACATGGTATAAAAGTATATAGAATTATTTTTTAATTTGAAGTAAACTATATACGCAAGCATAGTATTTATCCTATCACTGAATCAATTAAACTTCTAAGGCAGTTCTTCGTCCACGTAAAAATATTTTATACAAATTATATACAGTCATTGTATACACTTTGTGTAAAAAATGATTCTACGCAAAATCTATATAATTGCAGTATATAATTGTCAACAATTGCATATACATTTTCTATAAAATTTGTATAAAATTTGTACACAACTGTATACAAATTGTATAGAATTTCTTTATTGAATATGGCCTGAAGAAAAATAATTATTATTATAAATTATGTTACTAAATATACTAAAATCTAAACAATTGATATGATTTTGTATAGAATCATTTTTTTATACAAAGTGTTACAATAACTATATAATTTGTATAAAATATTTTTACGTGGGTATACTTCAGTAAAATGTTTGACTATAATTTTTGAACTTTGTTCTCTATACACAAAATTTACAAACATGATTCATCAATCGAACAGAAAAAAACTACTACAGTAGTTATAAATAAACACATACAAATAAATACATACACATTATAAATGAATGGACTTATTTCCATAAAAGGTATATCCAATTAGTATCGACAAATTGAAGTGTCGCCTGCTCAAAGATCTGCAATTTTCTTCCAAGTAGTAAATCCGCGTCTCCGTAAAAAAAGAGCCGCGTGTCAAAATAAAATGTAAAGGAAGCGTTATCTTTTTCCTCGAGTGTACACTTAGATTTCGCGCCGTCACGGCGTCGAGCCCCGAGCTCATTTCGCACGTGCGCGCATCGCTGGCGCAAGGGAATTCGTTTTTGTACGATTTAAGCTGCTCGAGCGCAGGTTCGATCCGGAGAAACTCGGGTTTTCGAAAGAGGCGACTCTGTTTTCGCGTTTCTATTATTGGGAAACAAGCTCTGTTGTGTGATTTATTATCCGTCTTAGCGAAGGCGTTGCGATTGTTATTTGCAATAACTCGTTGAAATTTACGAATTAACTAATTATCAGATTTACTTTATTTTATTTTCGTTACTACGTGTTAGCAAGATTTATTCACCCAATAATTTACGATAAAAAATAACTGTTAAAAAATAATAATACAATAATTGTTTTAATGTTTTTAATGAAAGTTAATTACGGAAAAAGTAATAAAACTTAAAAGTTTATTATTTTTAAACAAATAGCTATGTAGTTATTGAAATTAAGTGGTGTGATGAAAACTGAGGTCCTTCTAATTTCAAAATTCCCGCCTTTGATTTATGTTTTATGTAAAGATCGGTAAGGAAGTAATTCCTTGTATTTCTTTTACCGACCGAAAAGTGTCATAGTCGCGCCGCGTAGTCGGCAAAACACATGTGCGCATCCCATGTGTTGCACTTTAACCTCAAAACTAAACGAACTGGCGTGATTTTCACGCTCTTAAAATTAATATTTGTTAAATAGAAATATTAACAATACAGGTAAGAAATTTAATTTTATTATTTTTAAATTATCACACTTTTTATAAGTGCGTTTCACCTAAAATTAAACTTTGTTGTTAATTACAAATTGTATCTACCACAAGTGTTTCTAAAACAGTGTGAAGAAATTAAAGGAAATATGTTTTTTTAGATTAAAAATGAAATTAAAGAAAGGAGCAGCGGTAGAAAAAATCGCCAAGAAACATGTAGCGAAAAAGAAGAAAAAGAACATAGCGGAAATTACAACAGATGATTTCTTTAATCAAGATTTTGAAAACATGGACCTCAGTGGTGATGAAGTTGAAGAAAAAACTAAAAATAATGTGGTAAAAAAGAAAGAAAAGCCACCCAAGAAAACTAAGAAGATCGTAGAAAAGTCTAAAAGTAAGATAATTCTTTTACGTTATTTAGTTTAGCTTAAATGAATAGTCAATGTGTTTAAATAAAATGTTACTATTCAATTATGTATTTAGGTATTAATAAAGGACCAAAGAAAACTGATGATGATTCTGACAGTGGTGACAGTGATTTGGATCCTGTTCAACACAAAAAGGCCCTGATGAATCTGAAAGAAACAGATCCAGAATTCTTTAAGTACTTGAAGCAAAACGACGAGAAACTTTTGGACTTTAATGTAGATGATGAACCCGATTATGGTAATGCTTCTGATGACGATGACTTAAAACATATTCCTGATGACGATTTAGATGTAAGTAACAAAATCTATTAGATAAGAGAATAGTATTACAATATTTTTAAAATATAATTTAACTTTAGGTAAGAAGTGACGAATCGGACTATGAAGCAGAAGGTGGTGCAAAAGCCGTTTCTGCAGGTGGTCCTATAAAAGTAACTTTAAAATTAATCAAAACTTGGCAACAAGAAATTCAAGAAGACAAGTAAGATTTTCAATTCAAATGTTAAACCCTTTTATTTTAATTTTAGAGAATTATATTAAAAGTAATTGGTTTCTTTAATTCAGATCAGCAAAAACCATCAAAACTGTAGTAGAAGCGTTTCACGCAGCATTAGAGACTGTAAGTGATGCTGAAGTTCAAAGCACTCATTATAGAGTTGATGGAGGACCAAGTAAGTAAACTTTTAAACAATTGTAAATGATACAAATTACTGTTACTTATAGAAAAATTATTTTTTAGTTTTTAATGGTATTGTGCAGTTATGTATAATGCTATTACCAGATGCTTTTAAAAAGTTTTTGAAAATTGGAGAAGAAACTCACTTTGAAGCCCATAAGTTCAAAAGATTTCCAAAAATTAAGGGAGTTCTCAAATCCTACTTAAAGGATCTCATTACGGTAATTTGAAAAGATTACATTAAGATAAAGAATTTACTGAAATATTTTATTTATTTCTGAATATTTGATTTATTATCAAAATTAATGCATTACAGGTTTTTGAATGTGTGTCTTCGCCAAACATTGTTATAGTCCTATTAAAACATTTGCATCAAATGTTACATTACACCCAATCTTTCTCTTCTTTACGCAAACCTCTTTTGCGTATTCTATTGAAATTTTGGTCAACAGCTGAAGAAGAAACTGTTAGAGTAGTAGCTTTCCTGTGTATTGTCAAAATTGCAACCAACCAACCTACAGTACTTAACGGTTTAATGAAGGTATAGTATTTAAAAAATGTTTTAATTTAATCATTAATGTAAAGTGATTCTCAAATATTTATTATTATTTCAGACAATGTACATAAAATATGTAGAAAATTCAAAATTTGTTTCACCCAACACTCTACCAGGAATAAACTTTATGCGTCGATCTCTTGTTGAGATGTATATGCTTGATAATGATATGGCTTATTACAATGCCTTTCTTTACGTTAGACAACTTGCAATTCATTTACGAAATGCCTTAACATTAAAGAAAAAGGTAATTTTTAAAATTTTATAAATATAAAATTAATATTTCAATTATTTAATAAAAATTTCTTCTTTAAAGGAACATTTTCAAGCTGTGTATAATTGGCAATATATCAATTCGTTATGGTTCTGGTCAGAAGTAATTCCTACATCCAGAAAAGACTCAAGTTTACGCAGTTTACTCTATCCTTTAGTTCAAGTAAGTGAAATTTTAAACTTGCTACTTGCATTTCGTTGACCTTTTATTCATTTATTTTATACACTTTTTTCAGATAACCATAGGTGTAATTAAATTGATTCCAACTTCGCAATATTATCCCTTAAGGTTTCACTGTCTAAAAATGTTGATCAATATATCCAGAGAAACAGGAACGTTTATTCCATCGTTACCCCTCATTATAGAGGTAAATTAAAAAACAAAGATATTTTCAAATTTGTTGAATCACTTTAAATTTATGAATATCATCAATTATAGATATTAGACGTATACGACTTCAACAAAAGACACAAAGCCGTTTCTATGAAACCAATCTCGCTGATGTGCATGCTGAGAGTATCGAAAGGCCAGGCATCGGAAAACGGCTACAAGGACGCTATTATAGAAAACATCTACGAATTAATCCTAGAAAGCGCCGCAAAAGACAGTCACACGATATGCTTCCCCGACATGTACGTCTTTTGCATCATCAAGGTAATTCAAAAACATTTCGAACATTAAATCCCACCTTCAAATTAAAAAAAAAATCTAACAATTTATCTAATCAACCAAACAGCTGAAGGCCTTCCTGAAGAAGTGCCACGTGGCGAACTACTGCCGCAAGATGAAGCAGCTGCAGGAGAAGATCGAGGAGGGCCGCAAGTTCATCGAGGCGGAGCGGGCGAAGCAGACGTTCGACCTGCGCGACCTGCCGGGCATCGAGAACTGGGAGCGCCGCATCAAGGCCGCCGGCACGCCGGTCAGCAAGTTCTACGACTCGTGGGTGAAGGTGCACCAGGCGCAGAAGCTCAAGCTCGTCACGCGCAACGACGAGGACATAAAGCTGCCCTCGATCAAGAGGTCGAAGCGCGCCAGGCGGGGCGAGGACAGCGACGAGGACAGCGAGCTCGAGATACCCGTGGAGGAGATGGAGAGGAGGCTGAAGAAGCAGAAGGAGGCGAAGAAGGCGAAGGCCAAGAGCAAGAAGGCGAAGAAGGCGAGCGCCGGGGATGAGGAGGATCTGCCGAGGGACGGTGTGGATATTGTGGAGGATATCAAGGGAGATGACTGGGACTGAGCGGGGAGAGAGAGGAGGGGTGTGTTACGATCGTGTACAAAATGTATTGTATAAATGTTTTCAAACTTTATAGATTGACAGCGTTCGGCAGATGTGATTCCAATTTACATTTGTTGTCTTTTTAGGATAAATAAAATATTATCTATCTTTTTAGAAATACAGGTTTTATCATTTATTTTTCTCCGGGGTACTAAATTCCAACGAGTTAGTATTTTCTAATTGTTAAGAAAAGACGAGCCGAGCCTTATGTATCAGCATCTCCGAAGATGAAACATTATATTAAGAAAATAATTTCTGAAAAATAAAACAAATTTTTATCGTAAAGGTGGAGGAAATATTAAGTTTTACTGAATTTTAAAAGAATTCAGTAAATTAAATTAAACAATTAATGTAAAAATTGAAGTTTTTATTTTCTATTTTAGACAATAAATCTAGTGTAAAAAAGTACAAATATAAAAAAGTATGCAAAGTAAAGAAGTTTATAAAATAAATACATTGATAATCAAGTTAAAAGAAAATTTATTATTACTTGTGGACTTTAGTTTACTGTCCATCCAGGTATTGAATTTATTATTTTAATTTAATTTTTAATTGATAAAATAATTATAAAATACTAATATATTACTTTTTTCATAAGAAATATTAAAGTAATTTTATAATTTTTATAAAGAAAAATTGTATAACGAAGAAATTTTGTCTGTCATCTTAGAAATTTTTACGGGAAAATCTTTGTAAATTTTAGGCGGAGCTTGCGCGAATCAAAAAGCTCCATAATTTTTACGAGAAAGAGCTTCGTCAATTTTACGTAAACGTCACCGTAATTTTTGCGGAGCTTTTCATATCGTGCAAGCTCCGCGTAAAACTTACAATGATTTTCCCGCAAAAACTGTCAAGATGACAAACCGTCCCAATATCGAAACAAGCTTACAATGTCAGAGTGCAAGTACTTTCACACACCTCAACCAATAAATACTCGGAAATAAAAGCTCGCGCGGCGCCTCGCACACTAATAGAAAAACTAGGAGACTTTCCTTAAAATTGAAGAAGCTTTTCTAAAATTTGAGGAGGCTCTCCTAAAAATTTATAGGAAATTCTACTTTTTTGTATTCAGGAGTTTCTCCTACAAAAATAGGAAAGCCTCCTAAACGAAAAAGGAAAAGCTCCTACAAAGGAAGGTGAATTTCCTTTTCGTTTAGGAGTT
>UXGC01001575.1:0-20333 GCA_900480045.1 Eurytoma adleriae | reverse complement strand
AAATCCACACTATATGCCATTATAACTCAAATACTTTATTATACCTTTATCATTTACTTTAGGAAATACTATAGTTTTTGGACATTGTTTTTGACATATGTCCTTAAGAACTATTGTTTACTGCATGATTTGCAAATACTTTTTATATCTGGATCCCAGTGTCACGCACTGGGATAACAAGAAAGAAGATACTGGAATGACATCTTCCCTGAACCATAATGTTCGTACAGTTGTGTGTCAACTACCTGAACAACAAACGTGGAAATGACAAGAGTAAACTCATTTCTTGAACACAAAAAGAGCCCCTAAAGAGATTTGACATCAAGATAACTTAAATATATACCAACTCTCTTATTTTTTAATGATTCCTCATCATGAGTCAAATGATCAAAAACCTGAATTTGATTTGTTAGAATGCTACAATCATTATTTACAACCTCTAATACACCATTGTCAATTACAACTTTCTCCTTTATCTGGTTACTCATTTGAACAGTAATTATACTAGGCAATAAATAAATTAAATAAGGGGAATGGTAGGCTAAAATCATCAATTCCCCTTTAAGCCCGTTCACTGAAAGAGAAACTACTTCATCGAATGAAATTCGATTATCAGGAGAAAAAAATTGCACCTTAAAAGTGTTCATAATCTTTAATGTCCGGCTCCAACTTCAGCTTTTATTGATTCAGCCTTTTCTCTTGCTTCACTTATACTTCCCACCATATAAAAAGCAGCTTCTGGCAGATGATCATATTTACCTTCAATAATTCCTTTAAAACTAGAAATAGTATCAGAAAGTGAAACAAATTTGCCAGACATGCCAGTAAATACCTCCGCAACATGAAAAGGTTGAGAAAGAAACTTCTGAATTTTACGAGCTCTATCAACAATAATTTTATCTTCATCAGATAGTTCATCCATACCAAGTATTGCGATAATATCTTGCAGCGACTTATAAGTTTGCAATATACGTTTCACCTCAGAAGCCACATTATAATGTTCTTCACCAATGATTTCAGCAGATAAAGACTGAGAAGTTGAGTCAAGTGGATCAACAGCAGGGTATATACCCATTTCAGCTATCTGCCTTGACAACACTGTGGTTGCATCAAGATGAGAGAATGTCGTTGCTGGAGCTGGATCGGTCAAATCGTCTGCAGGAACATATATAGCCTGTACAGAAGTAATAGAACCAGCAGTAGTTGAGGCTATTCTCTCTTGCATAGCGCCCATATCAGTCGCAAGAGTTGGCTGATAACCAACAGCCGACGGTATTCTTCCAAGCAAAGCAGAAATTTCAGAGCCAGCTTGAGTAAAGCGGAAGATATTATCTACAAAAAATAGAACATCTTGATTTTCATGATCACGAAAATACTCCGCCATAGTTAGTGCTGTTAAAGCAACCCTAGACCTTGCTCCAGGAGGTTCATTCATTTGACCATAAACCAAAACGGCTTGAGATTTTTCGTGCTCATTTATATCTATTACATTCGAAGTAATCATCTCGTTATAAAGATCATTACCTTCACGCGTCCTCTCTCCTACTCCAGCAAACACAGAAAATCCTTTATGAGCTTTTGCTATGTTGTTAATCAGCTCCATTATCAGAACTGTTTTACCAACACCAGCTCCACCAAATAAGCCAATTTTTCCTCCTTTAAGATAAGGAGCAAGAAGATCTATAACCTTTATTCCTGTAACTAAAACTTCTTCCTGTATCTTCTGCTCAGTAAAACTTGGAGGTAATCTATGTATAGGTTCTAAATCATACTTTCCTTTTAGCGGACCACACTCATCTATAAGCTCCCCTACAACATTAAAAATCCTTCCTAAAGTTGAGCGTCCAACCGGAACTGATATTGGTGCACCTGTATCAACAAACTCATCACCTCTTGACATACCATCTGTGCTATCCATAGCAATGCAACGAACTATATTGTCACCTATATGCTGTGAAACCTCTAAAACTAGCTCCTTGCCCTTATATTTTAGTTTGCTTTTTAAAGCATTAAATATCTTAGGTAACTCGCCTTCAAATTTTAAATCAACAACTGCTTGAGTTATTTTAACTACTTTACCTGTACTCATCTCTTTCATCACCTAACACTACAATTCTATAAAAGAACTTCTAAAGAAAATAAATCTTATATTATTAACAGAAATTTTGCAATATTAAAACACTTACTAGTTACGTTTCATTATAAATAGTGCAAATGCATTCAATAGCCAAGTAATAACAAACAGCACCAAACTAAGCGCATAAGCAGCAAGAGTTTGCACACTATTGAAATCCTGATCTCCGGTAAGTAATGTAGCAATTTGTACAGTGATAGTAGTAACTGAATTGAGAGGATTAAAGGTCAAATTTGCATTGATTCCCACAGCCATTAGTACAATCATTGTTTCACCTATCACTCTTGAAATTGATAATAAAATTGCACTTAAAATTGTAGGCATTGCATAAGGTATTGTTATATGCCATATAGTTTCCGCTGGTGTTGCGCCAAGCGCCATAAAACCATAACGTAAACTTTTTGGAACAGATCTTATAGCATCTTCAAGCAAAGAAATAATAAAAGGAAGAATCATTACCCCGATCGATAAACCAGCAATCAAAGCACTTTCTGAGTGTATACTTAAATTAAAAAAACTTGCTACCTGCTTTATAAAAAAAGACAAAAATACAACTGAGAAGTATCCATATACAACAGTAGGAATAGCAGACAAAACCTGTAAGGCTGTATTAATAACATAACGCACTTTTTCACTCGCATACTCACTAATATATATTGCAGAAAATAAACCAAGCGGCACCGCAACTAACATTGCTACAATAGTTATAAGTAATGTCCCCACTAAAAGTGGCGCTATACCAAAACATCCCACCTCTCCTTCGCCGATAATAGCTACATTATGCTTCCATTTTAAGCAAAATAAGAATTCTGAAATAGCTACTTTGTTAAAAAAAGAAATGGACTGAATAAAAATAGATAGCATTATAAATAAAGTGATAAAAAGTGATATGGTTAAAGCCATAAATAACAAAAATTTTACCATCTTATTTCTTTTATCTTTAAAGATAAAAATCAGCATAAAAAAAAGTAACGCTATAGAAATAGAAGTTATAAAATAACCACCATAGAGTGCTAACAAACAAGCTAACATCCACATACAACTCAAATATATATAAGACTTAACTTTACTTACTGCTTGAAACCTACTCAAACAAAATAAAAGGATTAGTAAAACAGGTATGCCTATAATTAAATTCATTTTTCCATATATCAAATTTTATTCAATAAGAATGCCATAGAAGTTGACCATTATTTGACAATAGAACAAAATAATTTAAAATAAATAGTCATATTAATATAAAAACAATGAAAAGAACATTTCAACCAAAAAATTTAAAAAGAAAGCACAGACATGGATTTCGTTCACGTATGTCAACAAAAGCTGGAAGAAAAATTCTTAATAAGCGTCGTTCATTAGGGTGTAATAAATTATGCGCATAGTAAGCATAAAAAAAAAGAGTTTTCCTTTGCTTTTAAAAACAGATTAGCACCTGACAGTCTTTTTTATCGAGGGGTATATATATCACTATATGCTATAAAAGAAAGAGAACCTGAAAAGTATATTCATGTTATTAGAGTAGGTCTGGCTATCAGTAAAAAAGTCGGAAAAGCAGCAAAAAGAAATAAAATAAAAAGGCAATTACGAATGCTAGCTAAAGTTAGCATTTCTAATATAAGTAATGTAGGATACTATTACATAATACTAACCCATAAAAACATTATGCAAGCAGGCTATAAAAATTTACAAAAAGACCTCAATATTTGCTTAAAGAAAGATAAAATAAGAAGAAATTTTCACTAAAGTATTTACAGCTATATTTTTTATGATAAGATAAGTAAAGTTTTTAAAATAAATTAATAGATGTGGGTGCTTGATGGTAGAGAGTATAGAAAAACAAGATAAAAAGCTCGATACAAATAATGCTGAAGAGAGTTTTTATGAATATAGAAAGTCTAGCTATCGTACACAATGGGAAATGGCATTTGAACAAAGCCAATACTTAGAACAAAATAAAGATAATCCTAGAGGGAAGTTGCTAAATTTTAATATAGAAGCAACTCATTACAATAAGAGAATAGTTTGATAAAAGTACCCGTTCAGGGAAGTGGTTCAAGAAATGATAGGCAGGGAATTGTATAGTTCTCTTTGTTTTCATGTTAAGTATAATGAAATTATCCTTTCAAGTTCCTAGCTCTGATTACGTAAAATATGAGCTTTTACAGTAAACGATATAATGACTAATTTGCTGTTCAGCGTGATAGTGAAATACTTTCTGGTTTACTTAAAAAATTTCACATCATTCTTTCAGATTTTAAAATATTTTTCGCAACTTGAGAAGCTCCAATTGCTTCAGATAGGTAGCTTCAAGTAATACCTTATACGTTTTGCAACTTTCTTACACTTCTGTTAAAACATCTATTTCACTTTTTAATAAAGCTTTTTTTAGTACAAATAATTCAGTGGATCGTTTTTTAAGTAACAGCCCAGAATTTTAACTTCAATAGTCCAGCTATGTTTCAAAGTACCTGTCAGCGACTATTACGATTGCAACATACACTGTCTTTTAAATCTTCTTTCCCTTTAAAACTTGCAGTATTGCTTCAGCACTAACCAAGTTTACCTTTATTATAACACGTTGATGCGCAAAACCTCAGTTTTCTTATTCGATTTGCTCATACACCTTTTTGCATTTTGAAGGAACTCTATATTCACTATTTGATACGCTTTCAATTCACATTAAAAACATCACTTATAATTCTTACGTTTTGAATTTTTATAGAATCCACTGAGTGCTACAATTATCACCTAACTCTTGGACCAAATGTATCTGCTTCTTGGTAGTTTGCTACTTCTTCTTTCTCCTCATCTCCAACAACTTAATTAATATTCAATTATATAAAGTTTGATTTTCGGAAGATCAATTGTTTGATGATTTGTTAAATGTTGCTATCTCTCCTCCTCATTTGCAAATAGGTGAGAAATTCTACTTTTTAAATTTTCTACTTTTATTTTAAAGTTTTCACAGAGTTCTAAAAGATCAGTTATATTACCTCACAGCTACTCTATGTTTACCTTGTTTCATCGCTCTACTGAACAGATATAAATAAAAAGAAATTTTTATAAACTTGGCAACGACCTACTTTCCCTTTTTAAGTATCATCGGCGCTAAAAAGTTTCACTTCCGAGTTCGAAATGAGATCGGGTGGTTCATTTTTGCTATAGCCACCAAGTCAACAAAAATTTCTGACTTAACAAATTTTAATTTAATATTTAACACTGCATATGCACATATAGAAAGCAAATAAATCAATCAGGCTATTAGTACCAGTTAGCTTCACATGTTACCATGCTTCTACACCTAGCCTATCAACGTGGTAGTCTCCCACGGCCTTAATTGGGAAATTTTTTTGAAGAGGGTTTCTTGCTTATATGCTTTCAGCAATTATCCCATCTATACATAGCTACCCAGCGATGCTATTGGCATAACAGCTGGTACACCAGAGGTATATACATCTCGGTCCTCTCGTACTAGAGTCAGATCTTCTCAAATTTCCTTCACCCACGGCAGATAGAAACCGAACTGTCTCACGACGTTCTAAACCCAACTCACGTAACACTTTAATCGGCGAACAGCCGAACCCTTGGGACCTTCTCCAGCCCCAGGATGTGATGAGTCGACATCGAGGTGCCAAACGGTGTCGTCGATATGAACTCTCGAACACCATCAGCCTGTTATCCCCGGCGTACCTTTTATCCGTTGAGCGATAACCCTTCCATACAGAATTACCGGATCACTATGACCGACTTTCGTCTCTGCTTGGTTTGTCAACCTCGCAGTCAGGCAAGCTTATGCCATTATACTATCAAGCTGATTTCCGACCAGCTCTAGCTTACCTTCGCACGCCTCCGTTACTTTTTAGGAGGCGACCGCCCCAGTCAAACTACCCACCATACAATGTCCTAGTTCCAGATAATGAAACATAGTTAGATATCAAAAGTGTAAAGGGTGGTATCTCAAGGTTGACTCCATTATAGCTAGCGCCATAACTTCAAAGTCTCCCACCTATCCTGCACATCACACTTTTAATAGCAATGTAAAGCTATAGTAAAGGTGCACGGGGTCTCTTCGTCTAACCGCGGGTACCCCGCATCTGCACGGGGAATTCAATTTCGCTGAAGTGATGTTGGAGACAGTGGAGAAATCGTTACGCCATTCGTGCGGGTCGGAACTTACCCGACAAGGAATTTCGCTACCTTAGGACCGTCAGTGTTACGGCCGCCGTTTACTGGGGCTTCAATTCAGAGCTTGCACCCCTCCTATTAACCTTCCAGCACCGGGCAGGCGTCAGACCCTATACTTCCACTTACGTGTTTGCAGAGTCCTGTGTTTTTAGTAAACAGTCGCTACTCCCTATTTTGTGCCACCTACTCATAGTTGCCTAAAAGCAGGTTACCCTTCTTCCGAAGTTACAGGTATAATTTGCCGAGTTCCTTCAACATCATTCTTTCAACACCTTAGTATACTCTACTCATCCACCAGTGTCGGTTTACGGTACGGCCTCATAAATATAAGTGCTATTTCCTGGAGCTTCTTTTAAGCATAGATCAATCCAATAAGACCTATACAAATACAAAACCCGTCACACTTAAGAGGTTTAGGAATATTAACCTAATTGCCATCGACTACTCCTTTACGGACTCGCCTTAGGAACCGACTAACCCTACGCAGATTAACTTAACGTAGGAACCCTTAGATTTTTGGTGAGAGTGGTTTTCACACTCTTTTACGCTACTTATGTCAGCATTCTCACTTCCGATATCTCCAGCAGTTTTCACAAACCACCTTCACAGACTTACGGAACGCTCCGCTACCGCGCCTATTAATCGAAATCAATAAGCACCCACATCTTCGGTATACAGCTTTAGCCCCGGTACATTTTCGGCGCAGAAAAACTTATTTAGACAAGTGAGCTGTTACGCTTTCTTTAAAGGATGGCTGCTTCCAAGCCAACCTCCTAGCTGTAATGGTTTTTCTACTTCCTTTCCCACTTAGCTGTAATTTTGGGACCTTAGATAGTGATCTGGGTTGTTTCCCTTTCCACCACGGACTTAGCACCCATAGTGTGTCTGCTGTATAATTAACTATTGGTATTCGGAGTTTGGTTAGATTTGGTAAGATGATGAATCCCCCTAGTCTATCCAGTGCTCTACCCCCAACAACATAAATACAACGCTCTACCTAAATAGATTTCGCGGAGAACCAGCTATTTCCAAGTTTGATTGGCCTTTCACCCCTAATCACAACTCATCCAATAATGTTGCAACATTAACTGGTTCGATCCTTCAGTATGTTTTACCATACCTTCAATCTGGTCATGACTAGATCACTTGGTTTCGGGTCTAATCCATAAAACTAAACGCCCTATTCAGACTTGCTTTCGCTACGCCTACACCTAACGGCTTAAGCTTGCTTCATAGATTAACTCGCTGACCCATTATGCAAAAGGTACGCTGTCACTCTAAATATCAATAAATTGATATAGAGCTCCAACTGTTTGTAAGCACTTGATTTCAGGTTCTATTTCACTCCCCTCCCGGGGTTCTTTTCACCTTTCCCTCACGGTACTTGTTCACTATCGGTCGTTAAGGAGTATTTAGGCTTGGAGGATGGTCCCCCCATATTCAAACAGGATTTCACGTGCCCCGCTCTACTCAAGGATTTAAAAACTTTCTATTTATACAGGACTATCACCTTCTATGGTTACCATTTCCAGAGTATTCTAATTCTTATTTTTAAATCACTAGCCTTTTCCGCTTTCGCTCGTCACTACTAACAGAATCTCGGTTGATTTCTTTTCCTTTGGCTACTTAGATATTTCAGTTCACCAAGTTTGCTTTATATACTTAGTATATAATAACTAGCTAAGCTAGTTGGGTTTCCCCATTCGGAAATCTGCGGATCAAAATTTGTTGACAATTTCCCACAGCTTATCGCAGCCTGCCACGTCCTTCATCGCCTCTTAACGCCAAGGCATCCATCAAGTGCTCTTAATAATTTATTTATCTGACTATATGTAGAATATGCAGAGTTAAATATTAACTTACAATTGAATTGAGATTAAATAATCTCTACCATAAAACTTTTCAAACATCTAAAAACTAATCTTTTATATGTTACAATCTGATAAATCATATGTCAACGCCTTTTTACACAAAACATTTACCTATTATTATCAATAACAATATACCAGCAATCTTAAACAGTACAATCTGAGAAATATTCGACAAATTGATATGTACAGAAAAATTAATGAAAAAGATATTTTGTAAGATAAAATGTGTTAAAATTAGTTACCTAAAAATGAAAATGAACATTTGGAGTATTTCTAATGTATGAAAAGTAATCTATCTTTTATAAAAAACTTTGCTTTAAATTGTATATCTAAGCTCACTGGCTTATTAAATATTAAAAAAGTAAAAAATTTCATTATGGATAAATACAATACTCTCCATAAAGAAATTGTAGTGTTTCTTGAAAAATCTAAAAACCTGTTAAATACCAACATTGAAATCGGGTTATATCACTTCTATAAAGGTAATATATCAGATGCAAAGTTAAGATTTTGGTTAATTAGCATATTCTACCCCAATTTACCTATAATCTGGTATAATATTGGAAGATGTCATTTTGCAGTAGGAAATACTAATAAAGCTTATAATTATTTAACAAAGACGCTAAAATTAGATAGTAGTCACAAAGAAGCTTCTTACTACTTAAAAAAAATAACAAACACATCAGATATCGTAGAATTGCCTAAAAATCTCATAAAACAATATTTTGATTACACAGGTGAATATTTTGTTGAACATTGGTTGATTGCCAAACAGTACAGAGGACATGAACTAGTACATATGATAATCAAAAAAATCTTTCACAACTCCACTTCTGAACTGAATATACTTGACCTTGGTTGCGGTACTGGAATATGTGGTCACTTCCTAAAAATAAATAATATTAGAAGTCGCATAACAGGAGTTGACATCTCAAATAGAATGCTCAATATTGCAAGAGGATGCCTTATAAAAGGTAAACCTGTTTACGATGAGTTAATACATACAGAAATGAAAGAGTTTCTTAAACAACAGAAGAACCAGAAGTATGATGTAATTATCTTTGCTGAAGTGCTACACTATCTACATGATTTTCTAGCAGAATTGGAACTAGCAAAAGGATTGACAAACAAAAAAGGGGTTATTGTATGTTTAGTAAGAAGAAAGGAAAGTAAAGGTATTGACTTTGTAAACAAGGGAGATTATTTTCGTCACTCAGAAGATTATATTCAGCATGTTGCAAAAGAAACAAATATGCAAATAAGTCAAATGAGTTACTGTAAAATATATGGCAGCCAAGTTGATGGTATCTTGTTTGCATTACAGTATCCACAAAAAAATTTAACAACTTAATCGAGAAATCGCTCAAATAAATGTCTATATTATCATAAAAGGAGCCTTATGAATTACATTGCTATTAACTACGCAAAGGATAGTAAATTAACTGATTTTGGAAAAGCAGTTCTATTGGACAGGTATTTAATAGAAAATGAAAGTTATCAAGATCTCTTTATACGTATTGCCAATTACTACTCTGATAATAAAGAGCATGCACAACGTCTTTATGATTACATGAGCAATTTATGGTTCATGCCTTCAACTCCAATACTTAGTAATGGTGGTACCAAGAGAGGATTGCCTATTTCCTGCTTTCTTAACGAAACTGAAGATAGCTTGCAGGGAATAGTTGATTTATGGAATGAAAATGTTTGGCTCGCTGCACGTGGTGGTGGAATAGGTAGTTATTGGGGAAATTTACGTTCAATTGGTGAAAGTGTCAAAGGTAGCGGTAAAACATCAGGAATTGTGCCATTTATCGTAGTACAAAATGCTCTGACGCTTGCAATCAGCCAAGGATCCTTAAGAAGAGGAAGCTCAGCAGTTTATCTTCCTGTATGGCATCCAGAAATAGAAGAGTTTCTAGATTTACGTAAGCCAACTGGTGGTGACCCAAATCGCAAAGCATTAAATATACATCATGCTGTAATAGTAACAGATAAGTTTATGCAAGCTGTTGAAGATGATCAAGAATGGAATTTAATAAGCCCTCATAACAATAAAGTTATTTCAACAGTAAAAGCACGGGATATATGGATTAAAATATTAACAGCAAGAATTGAAACTGGAGAACCTTATATTATCTTTCTTAATGCAACAAATAACAATAAACCAGAACCTTACAAAAAGCTCAATTTAGATATCAAAATGTCAAACCTATGCAGTGAAATAACTTTAACTACAGGTTACGATCACCTGAACAAGTCACGCACTGCTGTATGTTGTTTATCATCCGTAAATCTTGAATACTACGAAGAATGGAAAGATAATGAGCTTTTCATAGAAGATATAATGCGTTTTCTTGATAATGTATTAGAGGATTTCATAAACCAAGCACCAAATGAAATACAGCGAGCAAAATATTCCGCAATAAGAGAGCGTAGTATCGGTCTTGGCGTGATGGGTTTTCATTCATTTTTACAAAGTAAAATGGTTCCTTTTGAATCAGTAACAGCCCAACAATGGAATAAAAAAGTATTTAAGCATTTGCGCGAGCAAGCAGATGTAGTTTCTAAAAAATTAGCAGAAGAAAAAGGGCCATGTCTTGACGCTAAAGAAATCGATCTAATGGAAAGGTTCACACATAAGCTCGCTATTGCTCCAACTGCCTCAATTTCGATTATCGCAGGCAACACTTCCCCTGGAATAGAGCCATATGCAGCAAACGTATTTATACAGAAGACATTGACAGGTTCATTTGTAGTACGAAATAAATTCTTGCAAAAACTACTAGCAGAAAAAAATCAAGACAATGATGAAACATGGTCCTCAATTTCAACAAATGAGGGTTCTGTTCAGCATTTAGATTTTCTTAGCAAGCATGAAAAACTGACATTTAAAACAGCATACGAACTTGATCAACAATGGATCATAGAACATGCAAGTGATAGAACTTCTTATATTTGTCAATCTCAATCAGTAAATCTGTTCTTACCTGCCAATGTGCATAAACGTTACTTACATAAAATACATATGCTTGCTTGGAAAAAAGGATTAAAGAGCTTATACTACTGCAGGTCACAATCAA
This sequence comes from Eurytoma adleriae, assembly GCA_900480045.1. Classification (NCBI taxonomy): domain Eukaryota; kingdom Metazoa; phylum Arthropoda; class Insecta; order Hymenoptera; family Eurytomidae; genus Eurytoma; species Eurytoma adleriae. The sequence continues at coordinate 9,060 of UXGC01001575.1, read as the reverse complement.
TGCAGAGAGCTGACAAGATTTCTCATGATATATTCAAAAAAAGCGAAATACTGCAGCAAAAAACAGATATTAATTATGATGAATGCCTATCATGTCAGTAGACTGTACATACCTTACTGTCACAAAAATACAATTGTACAAAAGTTATGTTTTCAAGGCAATTCAGTTGTCGTCCAGTATTCTCTTTCCCGTCATTCAAGTAATCCTCACCAACATCCAAACACTCCTCCTCTTGTCATCCCAGTGTCGAGCACTGGGATCCAGGTATAAAAGTGCTTGCAGACCATACAATTGGCAGGGGATTTTAGGAATATATGTCAAAAACAACGTCTATGATAAAATAGCCTGGATTCCAGTGTCAGCTACTCGAATGACACCTTGCCTTACAGAACGTTCTTACAGTTCTATATCACACTACAACTTATTTGTTTATTCTTGGTTTTAAAGGAAATCTAATAGATGCTATATAGAAATCCAGATGAATTTCTAAAGTCTATTCCAAGAGATAAACGTATAATGTGCCTTGATATGGGAGAAAAACGAATAGGCGTAGCATTTAGTGATAAAACACAGCTTATAGCTACAGCTCATAGTATATATTATAGAAGAAATATGAGCAAAGATTTAGGTTATCTACATAGAGTACTTAAAGAAAATGAAGCTGGATCAATGGTAATAGGACTACCATTCAAAATAGATGACCAAGAGACTGAATGGTGTAAAGCAATAATCCAGTTTGCAAATAAAATAATAAAAAAATGTAAAGTACACATATACCTACAAGACGAAAGTCTATCAACATCTCTTGCAACTCACGCACTAAAAATTACTGGAATATCAATCACAAAATCAAAAAAAATAGATGATAAAATTGCTGCATGTATTATTCTGCAACGAACGTTAGATAAGATAAATACCATCAAATAGTTTTTTTAACTGAATTCATGTAAAACTATTCAATAAAACAAGAACTTCTCGTATAAGCATGACAAATTGCTGTAGCAAGAGCATCAGCAGTATGATGACATTTTATATTTAAGTTTTTAACTATTTGCTTCACCATAAATATAATCTGATCCTTATCAGCATGACCATTTCCGGTAATGCTCTTTTTTATATAGTTTGCATCATATTCATTCATGGGTAAATCCGTCATTTGTAATATTAAAATTGCAATTGCTCTTGCATATCCCAAAGTTAGTGAAGATTTTGGATTTTTATTAACAAAAATTTTTTCTACAGCAGCTTCATCTGGAGAGTATAAAGAAATTACTTTCTTTAATTCTTCAAAAATTATATGTAGACGCTCACCTATACCCGACTTACTATCAGTTGATATGGTGCCACCATCCAAAAATTTAATATTATTTTTTTCTTCCAGGCTGATAATAGTCCAACCAGTCTTACTCATCCCTGGATCTAGGCCTATTATTTTAATCACTTAATAAAGGCTTAACCAATAAACAAACACAAATAAAAATATCCAGACTACATCAACAAAGTGCCAATACCAAGAGGCAAATTCAAAGCATAAATGATCTTGAGGTGTAATTTGATCTCTTCGAGCTCTAAACAAACACACTGACAAAAATATTATACCTATTATAACATGCATACAATGAAAACCAGTAATCATGTAAAAGTTGGATGTATAGATAAGTTTCTCTCCTGCTTCTTGTAGAGAAAAACTTGCTTCATAATACTCAATTGCTTGCACTATTATAAAGAAAATTCCAAGCAATATAGTTATAGATAACATTTTAATCATGTTTTTTTTATCATTTTCAAGTAAAAAATGATGTGCTGAGGTAATTGTTGTACCAGAAAGTAATAATATTAGTGTATTCATAAATGGTAACGACCACGGATCAGGTGGTAAAATCCCTTCAGGGGGCCATTCAATTTTTTTTGTAGGAGAAAACGCTTCAAACAAAAAAATCGGATCAAGCCAGGCTTTAAAGAATGAACAAAAGAACGCTATAAAAAACACAACTTCCGAGAGGATAAATAAGTACATTGCAAGCTTGAGTCCATGTTTTACAATGGCAGTATGGCATTTATCATAAATTGCTTCTCTTATTACATCTCTCCACCAATAAAACAGCACCCCTGATACCGCAGAGATTCCCAAAACTAAACCAAATATTCCAGAAATTTGTTTATGGAGTGTACCAACTAATCCAAGTGCAAGAACAAGAATTGCTGCTGATATAGCAATTGGCCAGGGACTTGGATCTACTAAATGAAAATCATGTTCTTTACTTTTCATATCATCTTCAAAAATACGTACCAAGCATACAAATTAGCTTAAAATTGTCAATATTTCTTAAAATCTTGATCAAATTTTGAAAAATTATATGCGCTATTCCAAAAGCCTAACTCAAATTGTGCAGTTATTTTAAATAATTCGAGCATTCTGGTTCTTTCACTTTCCCTTACTTTATTACAATACTCGTCAACAATATCTTCCAAAGCAACACATCCAGATTCCATCAAGCTACTGCTAAAAAAATCAAACCAATTCTTATACCTATTATTTTTTTTAATTTTATTTCTCATATTATCAACAACAATTTTATATATGAAATGGCAAGAGTAAAGAACTGTTACAGCTTCATAAACATCGCTATATGAAGTAGACAAAAGAAAGTTAGTAAAATTGAAACACTCAAGCGACTTTTCTCCACGATTTATGGAGTATACAGTAAAGTAGTGGTCGTATAACACTCTCATAATCTCTATTCCTCCTTTAGCCACCCCAATCAATGGAACAATGTTATTACAACTCTCCATTTTTGATGCAATCATTAAAACAGTACGAACATAATCAGCTAAAAAGAATGCATCTTGTTGTATATAAAATTTGAAGTTTTCTATGTTTAAAGTATTATTCACTAATTCAACATTGAAAGGATGCTCAATAATATCCTTTAAAAGATTTGACCCATAATAGCTCTTAATTATACCACTGAACATCAGATAAACTAGAATATAATTTAGTGTTAATACTACAGACTATGCTAGAGAATATATCTCATCCCAAAACAATATTTCTAGCTCTAGACCTCTCTTAAAAAACTCACGCATCTTTTTCCTCTCACAATCACCAGCCTTTGCATATAGATTATTTGCAACGTCAGTAACTTGATTAATCGTAGCATTCATTACTGTGTTATTATAGATATCAATCCACCCTTGATATCTGTGATCTTCAACTTTTTTAGGCATAACCTCTCCTACCATATGATTTATAATAATTTGGTATATATTAAAACAAGGACAAGACGCTGCTAAAACTTCAGCAACAGAATTATGATATGCAGCACGCATAAAAAAGTCAGTGAAAGCAGAACAAGATTCTGATTTTTTATGATTATCGGATAAATCACAAGTCTCAAAATATTCAGTATACTGCTTTCGAACCTCAAATGTTCCCCTTGCTACATTAACCAAACTGCTCATTATTTCAATGTCATCAACTTTAGATGCAATAATCAATAAAGCACGAGTACAGTCCACTAAATATAAAAAATCCTGCTGAAGATAAATTTTGAACTTTTCATAATCTAGCGTATTGTTTATCAATTCAACATTGAAAGGATGTTCTTTTATTTCTTCAATAAGATCAGATGATTCTTTTATAGCAATATCATAAAATTCTTCTTTTGGTTTGTCGGACATCTTGTAAGCCTCATAAATACTCAAACTAGTATAGTTACTAAAAAGTTACTTACAATTTATAATAAGTTATTATATCAGTATCAAGCTAGAAATAAAAGAGTTTAATAGTTTAAAGACATTCTCTCTTTTCTTCTTCTATATTAAATTCTTTACAAAAATCAGTAGATAAGTCCACACCTTCCCAAGAAAATCCACCATCACTTTCCGATTCTTTACCAAAATGCCCATAGCAGGCTGTACGTTTATATATAGGACGATTAAGTGATAAATGTCTTATTATGCCTTTAGTTGATAAATCTATGTTACCTTCAATAAACCCTTTAATCCTCTCTTCATCTATTGTATTCGTGCCAAATGTATCAATGTAAAATGAAGTAGGTTTTGAGACACCAATTGCATAAGAAAGCTGCACAAGACAACGTTCAGCTAAACCTGCAAAGACAATATTTTTAGCAAGGTATCTCGCCATATAAGCTGCGGATCTATCAACTTTTGTTGCATCTTTTCCAGAAAACGCTCCTCCACCGTGTGGAATATAGCCTCCATAAGTATCAACCATAATTTTTCGTCCGGTTAATCCACAATCACCAACTGGTCCACCAATAACAAATCTACCTGTTGGATTGACTAAGAGATTTTCTTTAGGGCACATCCACCCTTCAGGTAAAGATGAAGCTATGTAAGGATAAATTATTTCCTTCACTTTCGATTGACTCAGATCCTCAAGATGCTGTATTGAAACAACAATACTTTCAGCACGCACTGGAAGGTTATTCTCATACGCCAAAGTGATTTGCGATTTTGCATCCGGACCAAGCTTTACCTCTTTGACCATACTCATGATATTTCTCAGAATCGAGTGTGCATAAAAAATGGGTGCCGGCATGAGGCTTTCTGTCTCTATTGTTGCATAGCCATACATTATGCCCTGATCCCCAGCACCTTGATCCACACCTATTGCAATGTCATTTGATTGTTCATGTAGCAATATATTTACTTTCACTGTTTCCCAGTGGAAACCATCATGCTCATAACCAATATCTTTTATTGTATTCCGTACAATACTTTCAATCTTGCTATTTTCAATGTTCGGCCCAAATACTTCCCCAGCTATAATAACATTATCTTTAGTAACTAAAGTCTCTATTGCAGTACGAGAGGAAGAGTCATTAAAAAGGTATTCGTCAAGTATTGCATCTGAAATCTGGTCTGCTACTTTATCTGGATGACCGGCTGCTACTGATTCACTGGTTACTGAATTCTTATGTAAAACCATCGTTTAGTTACACAATATCAAAACTATTGCAAATTTAAATGGTGGGTCTGGGAAGAGTTGAACCTCCGACCTCACGCTTATCAGGCGTGCGCTCTAACCACCTGAGCTACAGACCCGTATCTATTCAAGCCAAGGCTTGCATATCATCTGTAGGCACAACATCAATAAACGTCTTTTTATTTGCTGATTTTCTAAAACTCACCCAGCCTTTCGTTTTAGCAAAAATCGTATGATCTTTACCCATACCAACATTCTTTCCAGGATGAAATTTTGTACCTCTTTGACGTACAATTATGTTACCTGGAATAACCTCACCATTCTTCTTTATCCCGAGCCGACGCCCTGCCGAATCTCTACCATTACAGGAACTACCACCTGATTTTTTAGTTGCCATATCTTACCTCTTACTTTTGAAGACTAATTTCATTGATACGAAGAACAGTAATATACTGCCTATGACCATTTTTCCTACGGTAATTTTTTCTTCTCTTTTTCTTAAAGATTATAATTTTTTTATCTCTACACTGCTCCAGTACTTCAGCTTTAACAACAGCATTAGATGAACAAGATAAGCCATTACTTGAAACACAAATCACTTTATTGATTTCCACTTCCTCTTTTTCTTCAGCTTGTAATCTTTCTACTTTAATTATGCTGCCTTTTTTTACTAAATACTGCTTTCCACCAGTTTCGATTACTGCAAACATGACAAATATTAATTATTGTTATTAACACTAATCGTAAATGATGTTACACATACTGTCAATATAAATAAAAACATGAAATACTTCTACCTTTATCTGCTTTTCCTTGGAGAGTAGTCAAGTTTTAAAACTTGACTACTCTCAAATTCTCTTAGTATCATGAAAACTTTACGACGTTAATAAAAACTCAAGCTTTCACTAAAAACATTCAATCGGAGCTTATAAATTAAAACTCATTCCAAATTCAACCCCATGCGAAAGTTCATGGAACTTTTGCAGCTTGTAGCCAGCAAAAACACTTGTTCTCTCAGAAAGTGGAAGATTAATACCAGAACCTATTTGATAAGAAAAAAATTCATCATTGACTACAGCTTTGAAAGCCTCTCCAAGTAAAGCACTTATGTTTTCACCTATACTATCAGCTCTACCTACATTAGGTTTAGCCTTCATTGTACGAACTATAACAGCACCAACACCAGCAGTAATATAAGGAGTAATACCCGTATTTTCAAATTTATGATGATAATGAAGCTTTGCCATAAGCCCCACCACTGCTCCAAATTCTTCATCAAGAGTAGGTTTGATTAGAGAATTAATAATAGGTTTGATTACATAGCCAACTGAAATTTTAACACTATCTGTATAGTGAAACCCAACGTCATAATTAACACCAAGCCGGCTATATGATAAAGAAGTATAAATTCTATCTTTAATCTAATCAACTCCAAAAGACGGTACTGACAGGAAACAACAGACCACCAAAATCAGCAACTTTTTCATTTTTAACATGTATATTGATATACATGTATACTAATACATATATTAAAAATAACATAATTCGCGTAATAAAAATTAGAGTTATTTTATTTTCTTAGTTATTTGCCTTTCTCTTGCAATTGCAAGACTTTTCTCTGGCACATCCTCTACTATAACGCTACCTGCTGCAATGACAGAGTCATCATGCACATTAAGCGGTGCAATTAATGAACTATTGGCACCAATAAAACAATTGCTTCCAATATTTGTTTTATGTTTCTTTTTCCCATCATAATTACAAATAACGGTACCTGCACCTATGTTACTCCCCTGCCCTACCTGAGTATTTCCTATATAACTTAAATGCTTTATCTTAGTATTTATACCTATATCACTTGCTTTTGTTTCAACAAAATTACCTATGATTGCACCATCACCTATTGTTGTATTTTCACATTTGGCAAATGGACCAACCCTAACACCAGATCCTATTTTTACTCCAGGACCAAAAAAAACGTATGGGTAAACAATCGAATCCATACCAATTTGCGTATCAAGAGAGAAGAAAACAGTTTCTGGAGCAACAAGCGTTACCCCAGAGTTAGTGAAAAACTTTCTTTTTTCTTCTTGAAAGTAAAACTCAGCCGTTGCAAGGTCATTCCTATTATTTATGCCAGTTGCCTCCTCCTCATCAGCAATAACATAGCCAACATTTAAATTACTCTTTACTGCAATGGCAACTATATCAGTCAGGTAATATTCGCGAGCTTGATTATTACACTCTATTTTCTCCACTAATTCATGTAAATCTTTTGTATATGCAACCATTATTCCAGCATTAGCAAGAAATTCCTCATCATTATTTCTACCATTTTGTACTTCTACTATTTCTCTTAGGGAACCGTTCTCAATAATTAGTCTACCGTATCCTTTATTATCAGTTTTAAACCCAAGACAAACTAAAGCATTGCTCTCTCCTAAGCAGCTTATCATTTTAGTTATTGTGCTGCTTTTTATCAGCGGAGTATCTCCATACTGCACAACAACTATGTCTGATAATTCTTTCAGGTTTCTCATTGCAATTTTGACTGCATCCCCTGTGCCGAGCGTTGACTCTTGTGTAATTAATTTTATATCCTCAAAGCATTCCAGCCTTTGAGTTAAAGGCAAATCGACTACAACAGCTATTTTTTCAGGATTTAGCTGCTTTGCATTGTAAATGACGTGCTCAAGCATGGAGAAATTACCTATTTTGTGCAGAACCTTAGGCAAGCTTGAATTCATTCGTTTACCATGCCCAGCAGCAAGTACAACAAATGTATAAGATTTATTTGTCACTTATCTTAAAGACGAAAAATGAAAACCATAATGGTTGAGCCAACTAACTCTATTGTCGTAAAAGCTCCTTAGATCACTAATTTGATATTTCAGCATTGCTAGCCTTTCTATACCAATCCCAAATGCAAAGCCACTGTATTTAGTATGTTCTATTCCAACATTTTTAAAGACATTTGGATGCACCATACCACATCCAAGTACTTCAATCCATTTACTACCTTTATAACTTATGTCCACTTCTGCAGAAGGCTCAGTAAAAGGAAAAAAACTATTACGAAAGCGTATTTTTAGACCTTTATCTCCGAAAAATTTACTAAGGAAGCGATGAATAGTAAATTTTAATTGGCCCATATTGACATTTTCATTAACATAAAGCCCTTCTATCTGATGAAACATAGGAGTGTGAGTTGCATCAAAGTCATTTCTGTATACCCTGCCTGCAGCCACTATTTTAATTGGAAAAGTTTTTGTCTTTTCCATAGTTCTAATCTGCACAGATGAGGTATGAGTGCGCAGCACCATTCTTTTATCGTTTATTTTATTCTTTAAGTAGAAGGTATCTTGCTCCTCTCGCGCAGGATGATGACTTGGAGTATTTAGCGCATCAAACACGTGAAATTCATCTTCAATATCAGGACCATCAACTGCTTTGAAGCCCATATGTGCAAAAATGAGCTTTACTTCATTTATAACTTTGCTCAGTGGATGAATCTTGCCAATTCTTTCTGGTCTGACAGGCAGTGTGATATCAACTGCTTCATTTTGCAGTTTTAACTTAACTTCTTTATCTTTTAGTTCATTTTCTTTGCTTGTTATAAGCTGGTCTATCTTATTGCGTAAAACATTAATCACTGCACCTAGGTCGCGTTTTTCTCCTGCATCATCTATATTCTTTAAGTCATCGAAATAAGCTTTTACTACACCCTTTCTCCCCAAGTATGACAACCTAACTTTTTCTAAATCCTGCAAAGAAGCAGCATTTTCAATTTCAGAAACTGCCTTATCTTCAAGTAAAGGTATTTCACTTATTAGCTCTTTATTCACCTTAAAAACGCTAGCTTAAACTTTCATTATAGTGCAATCTTTAATATCATCAATAAAACTATTTGGATAAAAAGGTGTCATCCCAGTACTCTCCTTCTTGTCATTCCAGTGCGTGACACTGGAATCCAGGAATTTTATTAGGTTGGTAAGCATAAAAGTAGCCGTTTTATGTTAAAATACAACGTTTTGATGATCATGAAAAAACTGGATGCCAGTGTCTGGGCACTGGCATGACATCATCTTTTTTATCAGATACATATG
>UXGC01001574.1:0-20334 GCA_900480045.1 Eurytoma adleriae | reverse complement strand
AAAAAAATTGATCGATCAAACGAACTTGCAAAGTGAAGTTCGATCGAAATTATACAAGTCGCTTCGTCCGAATAGATCACTTGTTATCTATTCGGACGAAGCGACGAAGTATAATTATTTTGTCTTGGATTTTTTACTATTTTAATTTACTGCAACACCTTCTTCAAATGGTACCTAAATATCACACAGAGGTAAAGGGTTAATCGATCTTATAAGAGCTTGTAGTATTTTTATCGGATCTGTTATCTGTTCGAGAGGAAATATCAATCTCTCTTAAAGAAGAAAAATATTTTTTCATTCATAAAATTTTGTATATCAGCTAATGGCTACGATTTTGCGCACTAGATATGAAAGATTATGCGACAGCTGACGGAAACTCCTAATCTTTCTGCAATTTTAGTGCGATTATCTGACACGAAACGACCTCGTGGTCTGAGACGTAAAAGATAATCACACCGAAATCATCGAGTTTATGGGATTTTTAAAAAACAGCAATATTAATTCAATTAGTGTCACTTAATAGAAGTGAGGAGGGTCTGTTTTCCTTTCAACTTTTATCTTTTATAGTCTTAAAACATATCCTCACGATTATAATCAGTATAGAGTCGATAAATTGGATTCTTCCAAATTATCAAAATAGTGTAAATCTTGCTTACTGACTAAAATGTTTTTTCGCTTAAAACAATTTAGGCGAAAATCAATACACGAGTCATAAAAGTGTGGCGTGCATCAAGGGCTAAGTGCAGAGCTTTTTGATCGAATGTGGGATTTGCAGTACTAGCCGTAAATAAACACAAAATGCTAAAAAAGCCCACTAATAGCTTTTCACACAATACACGCTGGTGCAACGAGAACCGAAAATTCACGTTAAAGTTACCATTTCAAAAGTTCAGTTACATATAAAAATTACAAGGGAACGCCATAAATACACTGAGAGACCGGCGTGAGCAAAATTTAAAAGTTGGTTGGTAAAAATTACTTTTAAATTTTACTCACGCCGGTCTCTCAGTGTACGAAATTACATTATAATTTGGATCACATTAGATAATTTAAAAAACAGTTCAGCTTACTAACAGAAAGAGTTGGGATTGGTTAAAAAGCAGAATTTTTACTATTCTACATTTCTTCTTATTTCATATTTTTGAAGTACAATCAATTTGATCTTTTTAACAATTTTCTCTTGGCAGTTTATTTTAATTCAGTGTTTTTATTGTAGACTTTAGTGATGATGTGAAGAGCGAAAGATTTATTGAATTCTTTATTTCTTGGGGTCAAAAAAGATTTTTTTTAGACTGAATTTGCTTAATTAAAGTTCAATGTTCTTACTTAAATTACTTTTCATAATTAATAAGATTAACAGCGAAGTCATATTAACATTCTTATTTTATACGCATTGCCAATCAGGTCGAAAGTTTTAATTACGATTAGAAGAAGGTTGTAACTTGTAATTTATGCAAAGTTTAATTAATCATCAAAAGCACATGTTAAATTTTCAATAACTTGAAATACCACTCAATTTTGCGTTAAAATATGAATTAAATTTCATGTGTTTTTTTTTTATAATTATTAATTTAGTTACAAAATAATTACATAAAAGTTACATATAATCGTACTTCCAAAGCGATTTGCCTTTTTTTCCGTTCCTACAAACCGACGTTTCATTGACCTTTCGATACAATAGCAATGTTTACAGTTTCTCGGCGCAATGCACTGTGAAATTTTCATTGAAACATAAAAAGAAAAATTTGCTATTTCCGAGCTCGCCTCAATTACCGTCCAAATATTTGCGCAACGAATAAACTCATCACAGTGTCGCGGTGTCCCGTCGTAATTTTATTTAAAACCGACATTATCGATTAGCCCGAGCGCAGCGTAACGCCGTAGCGACGGCGCAAGGTGCCTTGCCCCGCGTGCAACCAGTGAAAATGCATTTTTCAATACTGGTTTTCAATAAAAAAAACAGTGAAGAGTTCGGCTATAAAAAAGTGGCTCGCTCTCACAAATTTGCATTCTCGGGCATTGAATTATTAAAAAAAAAGCCGATAAGGGAGAAAGGCGAAAAAAAAACAGGACGAAGCGATGCTCGACGTGGCATCGATTGGCTTGTATACGACCGAAATGAAGCTTCGCGGTTCGGTGGTGTTAGGCTTTTGAATAATAAAATGTGGATCAGTCGGACGAAGGAAAAAAATCGACTCTGCCCTGCGGGGTTTTTAAAAGTAAAGTAGCGAAACGCATTTTTTTCGGTAATCGGTTTATTCGTTCGATTTTTTGCCAATGATGGATGTGTGGTGAACGTTTCGTTGATAATGTGGTTTCTCCGTGTCGAAGTTTAGCAGATTTTTAATTTAGCAATGTAAAAAACAAGAACATTAAAAGAGAGCAGAAATAATGATTTAAAGACGAGATTAAAAATAGTACAAAAAATAAATAAAGAACAATTATCAGTTTTATTGATATATGTTGTCCTCTGATTTTTATTTACTTAGTCCGTTTACATATTAAAATTACTTAAATTTATTTACAAGTTTCTTCAAAATTGTAATCAAGAGGTCGATAACGGCGGATTAAACCCATAAGCATTATAATACTGGTTAAGAAAAACCATGAATACCCACAAACCAACTGTTTTTTCAAATTACCATCATAACAAGTTTTTTAATCATATCAAATATTGTCGTAAAATGTGCAATGTTGACATATCCCAAATTAGTTCATCTGCATTTAATCTACAACTACACAAATAAGATTCATTAAAAAAGGATAATAATAAACTTTTTCTTATTATTTATTCAATTCACTTAAATTTATCTGGATAAAAACCAGATTTCGCGCGGTAAATCTGAAAAAGTAAAAGCCTTAATGAGAAATCAACAGCAGCCGTGAGCGTAATGAAATATCGTCCTGTTCGACTTAAGTAAACATCGTAAAAGATGCATAAACATCGGGTGCCTCGCTTCTTTTCATCGAAGATCGAAGATCGAAAAAGAAGAAGCGTTTCAATCGCCTCGAAAATTTTCCGCTATCGCGCTGAATTTATTATGATTGCCTAATTAGGCGGCGCCCGAGCGAGCTGTCTCATTACGCCGTTTGGCAACTGGGGCGTTGGTAACCTCGGCGCAGCTAGAAAAGTTCTCGCGACCGATAATTAGGCGCGACGTTGGACTCTCCCGAGCCGATACGAGGAAAAACCTGAGAAGGGCGGATTTTCCGATGACGACGAGCCGATGGAATTGGGTGCACGGACAAATCGGGTCTTGTCCTCTCACAGATTTGCACGCGATCTTTTTAATTATTTAAAGTATCGAGCAATGCTTATATGTGCATTTTAAAAAGAAACCTCTATTATTAAAATGTTGTTGTGTTTAAAGGTACTCAAAGTTTCATTTTTCTATTATCACGATTTTATCCTTCTCTCGAAAGCAGTTGAAATAAAGTTAGATTTGTTGTTTGATATTTTTGTCATTATCATCAATTCAATTTAATAACTGGTAAATTATTTATGAATAATAGTTATTATACAATACGTAAATATAACGTATTTGTAAATAATATTAAATAATATCATAGTAATAAACTCCTTTTTGTTCGTTTGATCGTTGTTTTTCTTCGTAATTTCTACATAGCTTTCCTTTTCTTGATTAAAATGAATGTTTTAAGGAAAGAATAACTTTTTAACTAATCAGATAAAAGAATGGACATGATAGGAGCAGAATATCCTGTTTTATGGTAGTTAGTTTAAGTGTGTAATTTTTCTTTACACAGAGTATCTTTTTCCCGAATATAATTTATTGATTATTAAAGATGGCAGACTTTTAGCCGATAATATATTATTTTATGATAACGAAATAAACCGGTTTCAGAGTTGTACTTCCACAAAAATAAAGTAGCATATACCGAAGTATGAAAGTTGAAGCTGTAAGAAATAGCTATACCATCAAGGTTATTTCATATAAAAAAGCGAATGTAATTCTCTACTAAAAGTTTTTTATAGGCGTAAGAATAGTAGTAGTAAGAAGGTGTCATAAATTATAAAAGTGGGAGAGCCCGCTACTATAGCAAAAATAAGATATTGCTGAAAGGGATTTCTTCTTTGTAGCTTCCTCTTACCAATATTAATTGACATTTTTATAGAAGTCATTTTAAAAAATTGTTACCTTTTCATTTTGCCTCTCCTTCTTTTACTTTATATTTCTCGTACATTTAAAAAATGAAATAAACAAAATTTGTTTCTATACTATTTTCTTTAAATTGTATTTATAGTATTGAGTATAAATAATATAGGTGATGAAAAATATTTTAATTTGTGCTCATTCTCACATCTAATTATTTTGCTGCAGAAAAAAGTCTATCCACCAATTGTTGGTGGCTAGTCCTATCAATTTTCGTCAATTATTTCGAACTGTAAAGTAAATGTAAGCTTTGTCAATTACATATCATGCCTGATGTATGGGTCACACATCGCAAATATTAAGAAACACTTAGTGACCAAAAGTACAGTAATGTATGAGTAAGAGATTCATAGAATTTGTTAAAATAAAAACATGACGAGCAATTTTGTCCAAATTTGTAATTTTTAATGATGATTATTATTCCATTTTCCGTCAGTAGATTACATAATTCGCTTGTAAAATATTAATTACTCAAGTAAAAACTATACTAAAAATCAATAATTTAATAATTACACCAATAACTAATAATTACACTAACAGACCTTTTTTGCGTTACATCTGACACTAACATACTTTTCTCTAGACACGTGTCTTTAAAAAAAATGTTTTCCTTTCGAAGAAACCCAAAACCTGAAACGCTATAACATACGAATTTCAAAAGTCATTCCATAAAAAAAGCCTGAAACGTAGGCGCGAAATCGGAGCGCCGGCGTGTTCACGTGCGAAGTGGAAAAAGGCCGGCCGGCTGGCACGCGAGGTCAGAGAAAGAGTCGCGATGAATGGAAACGCGCGAGGCATTCGCCGCCTCGATCGCCGATCCGACAATTGGCCGCGAATTGAGCCAATAAATTCTGCGGCGCGCTTCGCCGGGGTTCGTTGTCTTCGAGCGTGGCGCCGCCGACGCCGTCAATATTTATCTCCTCCGGTCGGGCTTCGCCGCGCGCGCGAGCGACGAGACGTTGATAGCCGAGGTAATCCGCTTGCGGGCATTAGCGCCGATCGAATGTTTAGATATGAATTATTGCTGGGTTTTAGAGTCCTATTTTTTTTTCAATTTTTCTTTTACAAGTTGGGAATGAGAATCGTTGGGTCTGAGATTTTTTTTATGGTTGTGGTACGTGTTTTATACGAAGTTCCGCTTTTTAAGGAATATTATTTCACTTTGCTTTTGGAAGTATAAAAGTAAATTTTCCTCGGGTAACAAGGTGATAATGAAATATTTCGATTTCCCACGTTCAAGCTAAATATTTGCTTTTAATCGGCTGGCCGAGTGTTGCATACGCTTAAAAATAATTAGCAGTGTTTGATGAGTTTAAAAAGAATTTTAGCGACTGTCACGTATGTTTAATGATCGTTTCGTTATTCAACTGTGGAATACTCATTCTATACATCAGCATAACATTTAAAAGAAATTATAAGTAAAAAATTGTATTGTTGAAAGGAAGGAGGTGCAATGAAAGTACGTCGAACATGTGTAATCTTTGTATATATAATATATTTATATATATTATTTATATAGTTTTTTACAAGGCACAGGTAGCTTACACACTTATTTTCTCTTATCGCACTGTACATCGCCCACGCACAACTATTGCTTTTTACATTCAATCCGAATGGTTACAATGTGATCTTCCTCCCCCACTCTCCTCACCGCCTATTTATATACGCACACATCCTGCATCGCCTATGCTCGCATTATCATACAAACGGTACAAGAGCTTCCATTACTTTACAAAAGTTCGTTACCTAGGCGCTTTCGCCACTCCGTTTACCGTCTTCGTCGTCTCACGTTACACTCGACGTTGCGTTTTATATGTACTTTGTACTCCCACGCGTGGTTGACAATTTCTTTTTTTTTTTGGAGTACAGTATTTCGCGAAAAACAAGTTCGTATTGTTTATTACGTCAAAGGAGTGGTTGGCGTTCCGCACGAAAAAAAAATTCGCAATATCGATGCAGTTGCGCAATATCGAGGTAAAGTTCAATTTCTAGCGAGTGACTGCGCAATTGCATACATCAGCGGAGAGGTTTCATTTGTGTGTTTTTTTTTGCGCGGAAAAATGAAATCATGGCTCTCAATTTGAGGGAGAGGTTTAAAGAACTGCTGTCGATAAAATTGGTTAATTAATTTTTATTTGCTCGTGCATTTGGCTCTGCTAAATTTCCATTGTATTTGCCCTCGACATTGAAGCTTCGCAACGCAGTAACAAACAGAAATCAAAGTGATTATTGAAAAACGTACGAATAAAAGAATTGAGGAGGGAGCTGACAAATTTTTTTTTCTTTTTTTGAATATTGTTGATGGTTAATGCGGCAGGGAGTCGAGTGATATACCGTTTCGATAAAAATCTTCGCGTTGGACGTAACAAGTTCATAACTGAAAATGACTTAAGGAGACGTTTATGCACGCACATAAAGCGCATGAAGGTGCACTTACGTAAACCGAAGTGCTTCCTGATAATAAAAAGGTAGTTACTGCTGGTAAATCTTAAGTGGAAGTCGAAATTGTTAAATAAATTTGAAGGACTACTTTTTATTTAGCTTTTGATAACAAAACTTTGAAATCCATAAGGAACTTTAAGAGTAAGGTTAAAGATTTATTATTAAGTAGTGACAGTTGAATAATTATGTATAAAATATAAATTATTCTCCGATAATTTCTTTGATTTATTATACACTGTAGGCAGCGAACCATGCAAGAAAGGAATCTTTACATATTTTCTGTATAAATAAATTTATTCTTTAATACCATTAGAATACTTGTTTATCGACGTTTTTAACAGCCTTATTTATTTTACGTTGAAATTGACATTAAAAAAAATTTGCAGTGCATGGCTTTAAAAGCTGTGTGAACGCGACCGAGATGAGAGAGCTGAGTTTTTCCCTTATGCCGGTTATTGAGCCAGAAATAACGGTGCGCACGACTTGCCTCAGGCAAATGCATCATCTCGTTTCGGGCATGTCGATCATTTTTGGGGGGTATAATCACCGAATGAATTCATTAACCAGAATGGAACCGTCCAATTTTAATTTGCACAAAATTAATTATTTTTTTAAAGTATTCGATGTTTTAAAATTCATTGAATTTTGCTTCTTTTTATCTCGACCACGCAAAATTGAAAAATACACTCGTTAATGTATTATTCAGTGCAAAACAATTTCATTTGTGTAAAGTTTATTTTGTCTGAAGTAAGAAGTGCTTTAAAAATTGAGTATGACTTCTTATCACAAAAGAGTATCTTATCAGACTGAATGAAATTGGTGTAATGAAATGAAAAAAATGATTCTCAAGTATCACTCAGTGACTCAGTCGAATTATGCGTTACTTTAAGCATTGCAATGTTGTTGATGGTTTATTTATTAATCTAAACGTTAAGTTATAACACGAGGTTTTAAACGGCAAATTTTGTGATTCACAAACAAAATGGATCCCAATTTAAACTAAAAAATGTAATAAGTAATTAATGCACGTACTTTATTTAGATTCTTGAGAAGAAACTAATTTTTGTCCAAAATAAATATTCTAAAATCGAGGCAGTAAAACTTTATAATACCCGTCACTTTGACAAATTTAAATACCTCTCGAATTGCTCAAATTTTTAATCCGCGTTAAAAAAGGTGCTATAATTGAATTCCTCTTAATGCACGAATTAAAAGAAATTATTAAGTCAGTCAAACGTCAATCGTTCAACGACGTTAAAAGTACGTCATCGAAAATACACGGAAAGTCGATCAATATTATATTGCACCGGCCGCCGCGCATCTCGAGCTAAAACGATTCCTCCAAATTAAATCGAAATCCGCCGTTTCAATCAAATTTTTCGACGAATCATCGCCTCCAACCATTTACGCTCGGGGTAGAAAGAGCATCGATCCAGCATCCAATTTGGATAAGCAGCGGCCGCGAAAAGGATTCGCCTCCTCTCAGCGTCGCTTTAATTCACGTCCTCGTCCGCGGCGGAGTCGCGAATAAAAGGGGAAAAACGTTAGCGGCAGTGCCAAGCGACCGCCGGGCGTATATATACATATGCGTTTTCGCGAGAGCTCGGGACTCCGCGAAATTATGATTAATGCGCGCAGACATCCGCAGTAATTTAGAAAATTGCCCGGCGCGCGGCGGCGGTAACGCGACCTCGCGAGGCCACCGACGATCTTTTTTACGCACGCTTGGATTCGCGAATTTTATGCTTGTTCGCCGAGGTTTGCTTGGTCTCCTTTTTTTGGCGCGGGGTCGTAGCACTCTGCTTTGAGATTTTGGGCTTTAGAGCGATGAGTTTTTAAATCTGGCGAAATGAAGAGTAGGTCATTTTTTAACGTTCATCCCTGGGTTAAGTAATTTTTGTTTAAATCATTTCTGTGGAAAGGTTTTTAATTTATTTCGTTAATTGCATAATGGGTCGATTTTATCTGTAAACTCTCGAGATACTTTTTATTAAGTGTTGACGGATTTAGATCTTAGGTACTTTATTTTTATTTTTCAACGGTGAGCATCACTTTTTATTGAACCTATTGATTGATAATATAAACGATTAATTGATAACTTAATTTCGTGAAGATTTGTTTCTGAATTTTACCGCAATATTTAATCATGGACTGTGGATTGATGAAAAATTTTTTTTCGAGAATAATAAAGTTATTGCATCCTGATTCTACAGCGGAGTCCGCGCAGGGTCGGTGCAGGGGACTAGCGCGGGATTACGCGCCGTGGCGATTTCGTCAATCTCATTACACGTCGCGCTTGGCAATGTGCCCGCAGCCCCCGTCGCTTTTCTCCCCGGCGAGTCGGCGCGCCGTGTACACGTTATGCGCGCGTAAGCCGATGCGTTTTCGCGAGCTCCCCCGCTAATGAAGAGGGGCAGCCCGCGCTCGCTCGTCCGGATTTCGATGATGATGTATGCCAATGACGCTGGATCTTCGTGTTTTTCGGGAAAGGCGCGATTAAATTCGCTCGACCGTGATAAACGAAGTTAAGTGTATTAAGTGTAAATAAATTTATTTTATTATTACTGCGTTATTCATTCAATTGCAATGTTGTATTTGAATAAAGTGTTTTTGTTTAAAAAATTGTTTGAGTGGCTTTACATTTGAAGAAAAATGATATTTGAGATTTTTGCAAACAGTGGACTTTAAAAATGTTAAGCATTCATTAAAATATTGTTTTTCTTTAAATTTTTTATACAACAAGACGTTACTCAAAATTTTGACAAAATCCTTAATCCAAAGCTGAGACACTTTCCTAACAAATTATTAAATATAAATTATTTATGGCAAAGTTTTGCGAATATCCGTGATTCATGACTGAACCCCCCTCCTAATAAATTAATAAATATAGATAACACATCTTCGATAAATACAACGATTAAAATAACGCATTTTGCTGAAATTTGATTTCGTTTCTCAAAATTGTTCAATGCTGCGTCATTTTTGCAATAAATAAATTATTGTTAACGATAAAATGTTGGCAATATCATCCGTGTTAATTACCCTTTTTATATTTTTGTCTCGGTGGCCAAAAAGACCTCTAGTCAACGTAAGCGCAGTAACTTTCGTTAGCGGGAGTTCAAAGAGATTAGAGACTAGCGTTTGGCCGCGCACGCGAGGGAATGGGATTCAAGATGGATTTTATTATCGGCGCGCGGGCGGTAATCGTGTTGCAGAAGCGATTAAAAGCTTGTTTGGCTAAATAGAGACTTTACGTGCCGGCGGTGGCGGCGAATCGATCGAGCGCCTCGATAACAATACCCGCGTGGCGAAAGGATTAAAATTTCTCGAACTCGAGTGTATTATTGCGGCGATTATACCGTAAACACGTGATACACCTTTTATTAAGCATCGGATGGATTTTGATCTTGGGTACTTTATTTTTGTTTTTCAATGATAACTTTTTATTGAACTGTATTGATTTAATATAACCGATTAAATAATTAATTAAATGAGGTTTCGCGCTATATAAAAAAAAGCTTTCGTGAAGCTTTTCTTTTAAATTCCTTCTATAACGTTCCAACTAATAATTGTCGTATTTTAAAAGAGGAATCGCATTGTTTATAGTGAAGGAATAAAGTAAAGACTATATTCGTATACTTGATTAAATATATAGTTTTTCGCGCTACTTAATTCATTTATAAATTATTGATTGATTAAATTTCTGTAAATGAAAAAGCAATATTAAAAGACTAATCCTTTTTTAAAAAACAATGGCAGGGCGTTTTGAAGCATCTAAATAATTTGATTGGTTAATGGAATAGTAGTTGGTTTAATTCTGCCAAGATTCGAAACTTTTCATACAATTTTGTTACTTTCAATTGAATTATCAAAGGCTTTTATTTGTTTAAACAGATTAAAGCAATAATCAATAAGTTCTGAAATGTAAAATTTATCTGTATTCTAAAATTAATACGAATATAAAATAATTTTGTTAAAATATAACTGAACGAACGAAGAACGAGATAGATTTGGCTAGTTAATTTATATAATAATCATTACGTTCATCTCAAAATAAATATATGCAACAGTGTGAGAATTTCCTCCTTCGTGTACTAGTTGCGCAAGGTTCCAATTTAAGCGAGCCTTAAAACATCAGTAATTCCAGATCCAAACAAGGATAACTATTCTCGTCGCGACAATTGCATTTCTGCATTGATGAAATATCAATCGCTTATCCGGGCAACCGGCGCGACGAAGTCGCAGCGTCGCCGCGTGTCCGGCAACAAAAGAGGCGCGCGAAGCGTCGCAAAGCGATCGATCGCGCAGCACCGCCGACGTCGGCGACGGCGAAGAATCGTTGACCTCGATTCTCGGGCCCGCGCGAGAAGACGACGGCAGAGGAGCGGAAGCCCGGCCGGCCTTTGATTCACCCCGCGCGCGCAAAAGAGCCTTCGCGCCCTTTCAGCCCGCGCTCGACCGCCCGATCGAGCGCTCCGGGAATTTACCCGCGCGATATTCCCCCCTCCCGCCCCGCCGGCCCTTTCTGGAGCCTGCGTTTTTTATTTTTAGCGGCTCTTTCTTGTCCCTCCTCGTTAGTCGAGTCCCGGGGTGGGTGTGCGATTCTTGGCTCTTTTTTTTTCGTCGTAAGACGCGCCCTTTTGTGCCGAGGATATGTGCGACTTGAGGAGAATGTCTCTTTTTTTTCATTGTGGTGGAGGATAATTATTTGCAGGACTGCGTTGAATTCAAATTTTAATGGTGGGTGGATGCGTGGTGTCCATTGTGCGGTCGTGAAAAGAAGTCACATTGACGCTTTCTGCTGGTACTTTTTATAGATTGTCTCTCGTATTTTGTGAGTATCTTTAATTGGTGATATTTTTAGAGGGTATATTTGGGTAGGAGATAAAATGGTCCAGACAGTGTGAAAGGATTTAGATATTTGCAGTAGCCATGATTTCATTACTTGGGTGGTCAATTTTTAACGTTGAACTGATTTAAATTATTCAAAGAAAAGAATAAATAACTCCTGCGTTTTTCTAATTCAATAAATAAATCACTAATGTTCATTATTAAAACGTTTTTCGTGGTTACATGCATTGAGCAAAGTTAGTAAAAGCATCAAACAGTAGAACTCATTCACACCCTTAAAAAATAATTACTTCTAAAATAAATAATTTGTTTTTCAATAAAAGTGTAACAAAAAATGTTATTTTTTTCAAAAACTAATTTATTCATAAACTTAACATTGAACGGCTCGTGGAACCGTTATCGAGCGTCAACATCGATTTTCACCGGTGCAATTGCATTTCGCGGATAAATCGACTCAGGAGCCTCCGAGCGCAACAAACGAGGCGAGAGTACGACGACGAAGGTAAACGACGGACTTAAGAGACGCGACGACACGGAGTATAAACAGAGCCCCGGGTGAGAATTGATTGGCCTTAGATAAAACGTTACGTGTATAATATAATGGCGATTGCTTCGTGTCGCGGTGAGTGTGTCAAAATAGCGATATATTGGCTTCTCTAGAGTACCCCCACGCGAGTAAAAAATTTTCTCGTTCGATCTTGTATAGCCTGTATTCCCCACCGAGGGAAACGGTCGCAGGAGGAAGCGATGAAGTTCGGACGAATCGCCGAGGATCGAAGTCGTTGCAGGCGATTCTAATCCAGTTTACAGTGATGTTTTTTCTTTCTTTTCTTTGCGGATCATCTAATTTAACGCTATTTGCTTTTTTTTGGTAAAACGGAGTACTGAATTTTAAACGTTCACTTTCTACACGCTTATCAGTTATTACAAAGATTCTTATAATTGTACAGTACAATGTCAATGATACAATATAGACTCTGCGTTAGATACAATAATTTTCATGCTCTCTTTGTTACTGTTACTCTCACTTTGCGCTGTTCAGTTTTTTTTTTCAATGCACTGATTGTGAGAAGTTTTAGATATACCGATTAAATGCCCATTCGATTTATTCTTCAATATTTACCTTCTATTTTTTAAAATTGAATATTTGCACAAAAATTAAAAAATTGATTGTTAGCATAACTGCTACAAAAAACTGGAAGTTAATCGAGTTATACTTTTCTTTTTTCCGTTCAAGTCAAATTGATATTGTTGTCTTTTAAAGAAAGTGACATTCCGTTATTATATAACAGATCGGAATTAAAAGAAATTTTTTCACGTACATGTGATATCACGCAAATTTCGTTTTTCTAAATTGAAAAGAAAAAAGAATTTAAATAAAAAAATCTTGTATTTAAATATAAAATATTACGAAAGAAGTATCAAAGAAAAAATCGAATCGCAATTTTCACACTCAAGTTCTCTTCTCATCAGTTTACCTTTCTTAGAATAAATAATCGTATATGTACGATAAAGTTTTCTTGTCTAATAATTTCGATTTTCTTTATACACCGATCGAACAATTTACAAAAATGCTTCGTTAGTACACATCACCACGAAAGCGCCCGATCCTCCTCGTCGTTTTTCTTTCCTTTATTGCTTATTGCTTGTTTTCTGATTGCTGCGCAAAGGTACGGAAAGGGAGAAAATTTTCCTTCTCGCGAACCTCCGGCTCCCCGTCTCGCGTCGGCGGCGCTGAGGTTTTTTTCTTTTAAATTACAAAGGAGCCCCTCCACTTTCATCAAGTCGCGAGAGAGCGCGAGTACTTAAGCTTCGCAAAAAAAAATAAAAAGAAACGTTTGCACATCCTTTATTAAACGCGACGCGAGCTTCGTAAGAGCTGCAATTACAACGGCGCGCTTAATAAAGGACCCAAAGTAAATCCCTGGTTGAAATTTATTTTAAAGAGACTTTCGAATTTATTTTAAAGCCGCGTCCGCGCGATATTACGCGGAGACTCTTTAAATCGGTAATCAGCGGGAATTTAGCAGTCGTCGGACCGTACCGATTGTGACGAGCGATGGGGGAAAAGCGAGAGAGAGGGAAAAAAAAAGAAGGAAGGCGGGTGGAAGAGCCGAGCGGACGAAGGAGACGGCAATCCGAAAGTAATTTATGAAGCCCCCGAACGCCCGTCTCCGCTTTTGCGAGAAAGAGACCGGGCGCGAGGAATCCCATTGTCGGGCGAATTCTCTCGCCGCGCTCGCGCTAAACGACGGAGAGCCGAGGAGGAGACTGGCGCGCGCCAGTAGATAAAGACGGCTCCGATCGGACGGAGCGGAGGCGGAATCCCGGACACCGCCTCGGCTCCTAAATTAATCACAGTTACAGCAATTTACATAACGCGTCCATTGTCCGGAGATGAAAGGGGATCCTTCTTGCCTCGCTTCTTCCTTTTTTTTTCTCTCGTCTCGTCTTCTTTACTTTCTTTTATTTTTTTTATTTCGCAGCCCCGGTTTGCTCATCGTCCGCTTTCTCGACCGCCCGAGCCCGCCGAAGAAATCTAATAGACACTTTGAAGCCTTCGAGAATTACTTTCATCGGGGCGGCGGAGGGGCGCCCGTGTAATTGGTGATTTTGCATCGAGGGCGTTGTTGCGCGCGCGCGCGTGTTTGTCGCACTCGACCGGGAGATCGATTTCCATTACAAAGTTTCGCCCGACCCTTTTACGCGGTGGCGGGCGTCTTTGATCGGCGGTTTCGCGTAATCAGTTGTTTTTCGAGGGAATTCAGGAGCTTGCAGCACTTGCTTGCATAGTCTTCGTGGAAATGCAGTATAAAATTTATTCTTACAGAGAATTGTATAAAAGTTTTTTTTATTATTAGTAACTTAAATAATTTATGAATTTATAACTCAAGATTCTCGGTAAAGCTCATTGCGCGATACTCCTGAGGTAAAAAGCACACTACACGAGATTCCTAAGAAAAAAAATTCGCGAGACTCGTGTTCAAAGCTCATTTTGTGATACTTTTAAAAAAAAGCACATTTCGTGATACTCTTGCAAAAAAAGCATATTTCGTGATACCCTCGCGAAAAAAGCGGATTTTATGGAGATCTTGTTGTACTTTTCGCGGGAATTTTCGATATGTTTTTTTATAGTTTATTGCAATTCTGGGAAATCTTCTAGTCATTATGGAATCCTTGAAAGGAGTCAGTTTTCACCGATAAATTGAAACATGCTTTTTCTCAAGACACGACGGTACATGAGTTGAAAGCTTAACTTAATTTTGCAAAAAATTCATGATAGTTATATACAAATTACTTTTATAACATTGAAATAAACAAAATGAGAAGCCTACGTTATTTTATGAGGCTGGATCAATAAAACAGAAGTGTCCTAAAATTCCACGATTAATGCTTTCGTAGCTGCAACTTCGTGAATTCCGAGAAAACACTTAAGCAGGGGGGAAGCACATTTAGATGACGATAAATTCCGGCAGTCGATAAAATTCAGTGATTCCTCAAAGTGCCCGTTAGAAGGTCACTCGGAAAAAAGCAACGGCAGTTTTTCTCTCCCTTTCCTCCCTGCGAGCGGCAAAACTTACACTACGTCATCTATGAATGTATTGCGTTGGATCACTTCCTTAATATCGTTACCCTCGAGATTATCTATACGTACTTCCTCACTCGCTCGCTCACTCGCTCTCCTTTTTCTCTTTTCCACGTTCTCTCTCTCGCGCCAGTTTGCTCGTTCGCGCTCGCACCAACACACGCGGAATCTGCGCCAAAGCAAGAACTCGCAGCCGCAGATTAAGGACATAACTCACGGCGCCTTCGTCCTAAAGCTTACATAATAAATCAAGGTTCCCGCCTTTACTTTCTCTCGCCCATCCGCTTATACACACGTACGCAGTCGCGCGTTTACAGCCTCTCCTTCTCCCCCCCCCCACCCCCTCCTCCCCATCTTTTTTATTTTCCTCATTTTCTCAGCCTCTGGCTCCCACCTCCCCCTGTACGCGTAGCACGTATAATATACGTTAAATTATCCCCGGCTGCGCGCGATGATCGTGTGTCCATGATATGGTCTAACCCATAATTATTTATATATTGTATATTTCGTTAAACCTTACCTTCGTTAGATTTATACTCCTAAATCCTTATCTTCATAAACGCCTCTTTTGCCCTGCGCGATTATCGTATCTTCCTCGTTTTTCACGGCTAATGTGCTCACCTCTCGAGTTGACCTCGAGTTGAGAGTGCAATTTTACATCTGGGTAGTTATCGTATATTAATTAACGGTATTGCCTAGGAGCTAAGTTGGTATAAAAACCTATGCGGAGCGGCACGCGCCAAGCGAGATTCACCGCTTCTCTCTCTCTCTCTCATATTTTTTAGAAATTTTCAAGTATCCTTATCGCTCGTAAGAACAATCGCTTAAAGTCATCTCTACATTGTAGTTCGTAACAGAAAAGTCACAGTTTAGTCGCAACAGCAATGACCTTTTATCATCTTCAGCGCGCGACAAGTGTTTCGACTAGCAAAAATCCAATCTGACCCATAGATCCACCACGAATACCTGATCGATCCAGCGCATCGTCGCGAGATCCGTGGTAGACCAATTCGCTATCGGTGCGCCCGCAGCGCCGGTGGGATCGACCGCGCATGCGCAGCCCGCCACTCGCCGCTTCATGCGCGTATATATATTATGTATAATTGCGCCAACTAGCGTATCATTCACACACGACCACCGCCTACCGCCTCACCCGTTTGGCAGCGGCGGTGGTTCTTTCGTCGATTGCTTTTCGGAGAAATCACGACCGGCTTCTAGGGAACTTGCGCTCAAGCTTAGAATCACCTGAACGTGGCCAGCAGCAGCATTAGCGCTGTCAGGATCAGCACCGGCGACTGGTTGCGCAGGCTGCTCGCGTCGTCCATACATTGTCCTAGAATAATCAAAAGAATCGATCGATTAGATTTTGTCTAGATCATGTCTACGTTATGTTTTTATTTTTTTATTTTGAGGGTCCAATCCTGCGCCTCTTCGAATTTGCAATCAATCGAATCCAGAACTCCACTCTTAACATGATGGTAGGATCTTATGAAGCATTTAGAAACGCAATTTGATTAGTTTATGAGTATATCAGATTGATTGGCGCCAAAATTTAAATAGCCTTTGTATTAATTTTCTAACTTCAACAATTAGTATGAGCTATGAGAGCGCGCGAAGCGCGATGATTTTGCTAGTGTATCTAAAAATGATGCTGTTAGTATATTTATATTTAAAGATTGTTAATTATTGAATTGTAAGAAAAATAAAGTAAATAGAATATCTCCTACGACGATTCATGACACCATCTTAGAGAAAAAACGTTTTTTTAACTTTTAAAAGATAGAATTCTTTGATATTTATAGTTATAATTCATTCAATTTACATTCACCGCTATTTTAGTTTCTCTAAATATTAAAATGTAGCTTATTGATTAAAACGAAAAATACTGACTTTAATGAATGTTTTACATTATGCAGGATAATAAATCAATCAATGGCACTAAATATAACACACTAATCGATTGACTTACCGGTGCTCGTGGCGTTGAAAGCCAGGAGAGGGGGCGGCGGGGGTATCCCGCGCTGGCAGGCGACGGGGCTAGCGGTGAGGCTGACGACCCCGCCGCTCTCGCGGTACATGAAGCAGAGCCGGCGGGTGTTGCGGTAGGCCTGGGGCCGCGAGCCCTCGGGTCCGCTCCAGGTGGTCGGGCTGCGTCGCGCCAGCGGCGTCGCTATCACGAACTGCGTGCCCTCGGCATCGAACCAGCGCCCGTGGCACGAGTACGCTGAAACGCGCAAACAGTCGATAATTAGGGCTACGCGCGGCGCTCACCGCACCGCACCCGCGGGGACAGATGGATCTTAATGCCGCGATCCTATTGGCACTGCCCGTAGGAGGACGTTAATGGCCCGGGCCCGGGCTAAGCGCGGCGGTAGATCACCAACCTGACTTTATGGGGGGTGCTCTCTCGCGATCGGTTGTTAAGGACGGATTGCCCTGAACGAGAGGACGTAACAAGGAGGGCCGCCCGTAATTGGCGGTCGGCTTATGGATAATCATATTTGCGAGCCCGTCACGATTATGAGTCCGCGATGTGGAACGGGTAATGTCAATGGGAGGAAAGTACTTTGATTTTCTTTTAGTGCGCCTTGATTTTCTAAAAGACTCATTTGCGAATTTCCTAAGAAAGCTCATTTTGTGAATACGAAAAAAGCACATTTTCTAAGAAAGCTCATTTTGTGAATACGAAAAAAGCACATTTCCTAAGAAAGCTCATTTTGTGATGTAACTCTCATGAAAAAAAGCACATTTCGTGAGATTTCCAAGAAAAAACTCATTTCAAAAAAAGCTTACTTTGTGATATTCTCGCGAGATAGTGAGATAGTGAAGTTCATTTCGCGAGATTCACTATAGAATGGATAACACATCTACTATACTTCGCTTTGATCAAATGTGCTTTAATTATATTAATTGATTTAGATTTTAACTTCTAATATAATTCTGATCTCATAAAACGTTTTACGTTTTTTAGAAGCAATAAGTTTTGAATTTGCAATTAATAAAGAAAAACTAACTATTAGTTTATTAATTTGAATATTCGTAAAGTAACTAATTGTCAGTATAGTTGCTCATTTCCAAAGTTTACTCTCTAGCTTTGAAATTTGCTACGGTGATTTTACAGGTAACGTTACACCTCGAAGACGTTGAATAGACTTCCTCCCTCCTCCAGAAAAGGACTAACTTTCCTTAATTAACCGATATTGCAACGGCTGCCAACCGAGGCTCCTTCAAAGACGTCTCAGTTTCATCGGTGGCCCCCTTGAACGTCGGCATCCCCGGGCTCACGGTCAGACGGCTTAAAAGACGCATCAACGCTGTCACCCACCTGTGACGAAGTCTTCGTCGACGCAGTCGCTTTGAAACTCCATCCGGTCGACGGTCGAGCAGCCGACGGTCAGGGTCGTTATATCCGAGTTGCACCTGGGCTGCTCCTCCGCGTTCCCCTCCCGCTTGCGCCGCCGCTCCTCGTATACTTGGTAGTCGTCCTCGTCCTCCTCCACGTCCTCCTCGTCCTCCTCGATGTCGCGCCTGATGCGCAGCAAATCCGCGAAAGTCAGGTAAGTGGGATCGATCCGCTTTTTCGGCGGAGGCTCCTCGATCTCCTCGCTGTAGTCACCGAAGTAGTCGCTGTCCACCTCGTCCATTTCGCCGTCAGCCGGTACGGTCTTCCAAGATCGCATCTGCGCCGAGTCGTCTCCGTTTACTTGGAAGTCCTCCAACTTTTCCTCGCGTTTTAATCGGTATGTATCTGCATCAAAGTATTTATTTGTTTAATCTTTTGATCTATTAATTTTATTTTATGGATAGAGATGTACGTAATCTTCGATTATATTATTTCGAATTTTTATCAATTTTAGGAACTAGACATGAAGGCGACTGTGAAAAAGGAAGTGCTAGCTCATAATTTGTTTGAAGAAGGTGGAAATTTAAAATGCGCTTCAAGGAGGTGCTATCTCAAATTTTTGGACAAGATGCTAACTCGAAGTGATAACTGGAATTTGGTTGGAGAAGATGCCAAAATTTTACTGAAGAAGGTGCTAACTCTTTTGGTGCGATTCGTTTGTTGGAATAGTATTCGAAGTGAACCCAATTCAGATCTGAGTTAGCACCTCCTTTCTCCCAGTCATCGATATAGTGGTTTGTAATTTACATCGCGTTCCTTCTTTTATGAAAATATTATTAAATATCTACAAGATTCAATATTGCAGAAATAATGAAATCAGGTACTTAGTAACAGGAGAAGAAGATAAAATGTACAGATTCAAGAGTGCATTCTAACAAATGAGTGATGTGTTAATAAATGAGAAAATATCCTACAATTGAGTGGGTTGTGTACATGTAAGTACGCATAAAAAATCAAGAGTTAATTATGATTGATTAAGGCTTGCATAAATTTTAATATTTTAATATTTTAATTTACTTCAAATAATATTTTTATTTAATTTGCACGGCGGCTATATTCGCCGAAGTAATTTCATGCACTAGGCAAGCCTCAGCGCCGTACAATTAATTATCAGTTAACAAACGCGATGCAATCATCAACGCCCCAACTCACTTCCGAATGTCTGGAGCCTCTGTGTCACGTCGCGGCCATTCCTCCTTGGCCAGAGCTCCTCCCGCATCAGCTGCTCCTCGACGTCCGCCTCGGGATCTCGGCTATTGAGCCGCAGCTCCTCGCTGCCGGATCTCACTCGTCTTTGGCTCTGCTCGTGCACGAGATACTGATTATTGCCGCGGCGCTTCTCCACGTCGAACTCGAGCTTGCGCTCCTGGCCGTGCCTGACGCGCTCGTTCTTGTAGCTCTTGCCCCGACCCGACGATGACTGCGGGCTCTTCTGCTGGGCGTGGCCGTTCAACCCCGTTACCGTAAATTTCCCGAGGTACGGGCACTGCCGGGGCTCCGGCGAACTCGCTGAAAGCAGAAAAATCGGTCACACGTTATGGATGCACGGTTATTGCTTGGACTGTTTTCGAACGGTTTAGCTACGAATTTCTATTTTAAAGAGGGTTTATCCTCTAAATCTGAATTAGTAAAATTTAATGACTGTAATATAAATACTAATTAATAGAATTCCATTAATTTAAGTAGCAGGACACTCATGATTGTTTACATCAAACTAGTGAAATCGCAGAAAGTGTTATTGAATTAATACGCAATTGTCCTTTACATCGAGAAAAAATTCTAGTAAAAATTACTATTCTGTCCAGAAAAGTGGCCACAGACTGTCATGTAGTGGAAAAATTACCATATTGTATTGTAAATTTTACTAAAATTATTTGAAA
>UXGC01001573.1:0-20355 GCA_900480045.1 Eurytoma adleriae | reverse complement strand
AACTTTGTAAAAATTCTTAAAAAAGTCGTAATTTTTATCACGTTTGTGGTAATTTTTACCAAGTTTTGAGTAATTTTGACCAAGTTTTAAGTAATTTTTACCAAACAGGTCACTTGAATCGAAGATTACTAATTGTTTAGTAATTTTTACAAAAAAGAATAGTCATTTTTATGAAACCATTTTCTCCGTGTAATAATCAGAAAACTATCTACACGAGATGAATATTTACTTTGTTTTACCACTTGCATTATTCTACTAAATTAAGAGTCACAGTAGCACCTTGAGGTATGTTATATACTAGCGAATTTCTGATGACCTATACTTATACCCTGTAAAAAAAAATTGACCATAATATTGGCTATATTCTAGCCAAATTATCATATTGGTACTTTTTAGTAGTTTGAATTTCTTCGTTCAGAACCTTATGTGCGGCAGTTTATTTTCACAAGGGTCTCTTTTTCTCAAAAAAAATATCTCGCTTAAAAAGCATTAGCAATCATTAAGCCGGACCAAAAAAAGGTATAGGTAAAAAGCTGGCCGTAAACAATCAGCGCCGCGCACACAAGGCGGCGTAATTTCCGTACAAGTTGTCGGATAATTGCGGATGCGCATTAGCTGACAATTTCAATACTCCGGACGAGTGGGGGCGCAGGTTGAAGGGTGGGGGGAGAGTCGAGTACAGCGCGATATCGACGCGAGCATTGGCGCTGTTTGCACGGGCGCAGCGGCCGGAGCCGGCGCTCTTAACTCTCCCGGCGGCGGACGCGCGCGCGGATATTGTTTACCCGACCATTTAGGTAATTGCCGGCGTACCACCCCCGCGCGCGCGCGCAGCACCCGTCAATCGAACCGCCCCGGTGCTCGGCCACTCGTCGAATCAACCGCTTTATTTTTGCGCCCTTGCCGATTCCTCCCTTCCTACGGCTTGCGAATTGTTTAATTTCTTTAGATTTTTGGTGCTACGCCGCCGAGTGGGTACACATTTTTTTAGCCCCGTTTTGTTTCCGTGCAAAATGTTTCGTGGGAATCTTAAACAAAGTTTGTAAAAGTTTTTTAATTACTTTCAAATGTTAACATACTTTTACAAATATAAAAATTGGTCTTGGTCCTGTCGAAAATTGATAAGAAAGTACATATTCTGGCCAATTTATGGTTAATTTTTTACAGAGATAAGGTAATTTTTTTTTATAAATTGCACTTGTGCAATATCACAGATTTGTCAAATTAATACATACAAAAATTACGTTAAATTTCATATATACCATACATTATAAAAAAAATATGGTATCTGGTATATACATTAAATTTCATATATATAAGAAAAATTCAAATTTAACTACAAAGTGTGTAAGCTTCGCGTCTCACCGTCGAAAGCGCCGAATCCCCGAGAAGATTACCTCCGTAGGTCGAAAAAATTCTCATCCGCGCGCGCAAAAAAAGAGGCGAGCGTACCCCGGCCGCCGCCCAGACAAAGCGCGACACCCGGATTGCCGGAGCCTGCGGTCTCGCTGCGACTCCGCGCGCATGCCCCGCGCGCCCCGGCGAGGGGGGATCCGCGCCCGCCACCCCCGCCGGCAGGTACACGCCGGCGTAATTGCGGTTTTAATATGGCGCGGCCGGTGACGCGAGCGCGCCGCCGCTAATGGGGTAATTATGACGACCATAATTCGCTGAGCGCGCGCCTCTGCCTCCTTCGCCGTCCTTTCGCGCCGCGCGTTTTGCTGCAATTAGCGATTTTGCGCAATTAAATGCGCGACGACGACGCCGATGACGATTCGCTAAAGCGCGGCTTCGGTGTACGCACGCCGCGGACGTATTAATTAAGAGCTACTGATGCATTTGTACGCGGTATTATTTTGTAGGCCCGGTGGTTGGTATTGATTTGGGTTTTTGGGGATTTATTTTTGTTTTCTCGTTGTGTAGCGGCAAATTTTCAAACCCAAAGTTTGCTTTATTTTCTATCTTGCTAAGATTTTGGAGTAGGAAAAATAAGTTTGCAAAAAATATATGAGTGCATGTTCTCAAGTTTGTACGTATGCATGTATATCATCAAATTTTGTTTCCATTATAATTTTCGAACAAATTTATACAATGTACTCTAATTTTGCATTTATCTTGAATATAGTTCAACTTAGAAATGGTTAAATTTTCAAATAAATAGCTTTAAGCACTTATTTAGATAGACTAAGAAGTTTGTGAAAAATGGACATGTGCTAAGTCAGTAGCTGTTTACTTTACTTAAATTTTTTCGAAAACATGTTTGATTATTTGATGACATATTTTAATAACATACCTTTCGACACATACTTCTAATCAATATAATTATAAAAAAAGTAAATACTAAAAGATTTTTAAATGACCAACGTGCATTATTATAATCAATAAAATGAATTAAATGAATCCCCTCAGAATACATTTAATCTTTCGATTAAATAAATATCAATATCGCAATGAATAAATTAAATAATAAAATTCCGTTAAAAAAAAAAGCCGAGAGAATCGTCCCACCGGCCATTGACAAAAAAATTTTCGCGGGGATTCGCGAGTGCCCGGTGGGAAAGCCAGGCTCGCTTCAGTCAGTCCGATCGCTGCGGTGCGTATCCAATTGCACCGATTACTCAATGTTTACCTGGCTTGCTGCGCGGATATTTACCGGAATTGCGCGCGATTCGTCGTTAAACAATTGCGTCGAGTGCGGGAGAGAGAGGTGGGATCGATGCTGCGCCGTGCACACGGTTAACTGGGATAATTTATTAAGCGATACCGCGCACGACTGATCGCTCCGATACAGACACCCACGCATTAGTCAATTTCGATAATAGTTTCTCTTTTTTCGCTCTTTTTACTTTATATCAATGCTTTAGCTTGTTAGTATATTTACGTAAGTAGTGAGTTTATGATTCATGTAATTTGCTTATTATAAAATAATTAAATTTTTTTAATGAGGATGAAAAGAATTAAAGTTTTCAATGTGTTTAAAATTAAAAAATTAAAAAATAATCTGTATATAAACAGATACACTCAGTGAGGATTGAAATAAAGATGAGTACGAAATTTACCACAATCCACCCTTAGAGCAAAGGATCAAAATAGGATATAGCTCCTTTCATGTTTCTATTGAAGACTTGGAATTATTTTGAAAATGACGAATATGAATTATATTCATAAACGTTGCCTATGAAAATTTAGATATCAATTTGTAGATTTTACTTCATAAATCACCCCCAAGGGGTTAAAAGGTTGAACGCATGATTAAAAAACAATAATTTTAAAGTTCAGACTTTTAGTAGACTGAGAAAAATTACTATACAAATTTTACTAGAAATGATATGGTAATTTTTCCTATAGATCATTTCTCTCAGTGTAAAAGTGATCAAATAAATAAATACACATCACCAGTAGAAAAATATTACTGTGCAACCGAACCCGATTCTCCATCGCACGAAACTTCCGCGACCTTGTCTTCGCGCAGTATCGAAAACTCGAAATTCCGGGCTCGGGCACGCGAGGCGCACGGTCGATCGCATTCAATTAAAAGCAATTAACGATACACTCGTCGGGAGGCGGCCGGGCGCGGCGGGAGTTCAAACGAAGACGGGCGAAAGGGCCATCGGCGAAGATTTCATCGTCGATTTGCGGGGAGGGCTGGCGCGCGCGCGCGCGACGAGTCAATTATCCACCTGCCGGCGCTCGGCTCCTAATAGTTCGGTAGGCTTGCATAAGCGCGCCACTGAAAGGGGACGCCAAGCGGAGCGAGGATAGGGCCGGCGAGATCGAAGCAGACCAGCCGTGACCAATTTGCGCCCCCGACCCTGCCTCCCTCTCCCTCTACCTTTCTCCGTCCAGCTCGGCCTCTCTCGCTCGCACCGCTTTGCGACGGGTGCAACTTTCTGCCGATCTGGCGAAACCGAATCTGCACCGTTGCTGATTATTACTTATGAATCTGTTCATCTATCTTTTTTTAAAATAGGATTATTTTTAAGAACAGTATCAATTATATGCTTTGTTCAAAATTTCGTAAAATTATTGTGTTGTTTAGTTTCGGTCGCAAGCTCCGTTTATAAACAAAACTGTATACGACGAATTTGTAATATACATAAATTACATAGTGAACATAATATGATAAAAAATTGCGCAACTCAATTTTGGCTTATTTGAGTATCATTATCTTTTATGCTTTCCTTTGTCATTTCATTCAGGAATAAACGCGTCGCAGAGAAAGTCCCATAATGGTAACTAAGTACCAACTTTAATTCGCGTCAGCCATCCTTCATCATAAAACTGCAGTAATAGCGTGAAAAACAAAGCTCCCGGAGAATTACAATATTAACACGTATTCAAAACTTTTCCCCTATCGCGGCAACTTCACTTTCCAGCCTTTATATTGACCCATTACGCCGCTTCTCGCTTCCTCCTCCCCCGCCGCGCTCGCGCACCGACTATATACGCGGCGCCTGAAACTTTCATGCCGCGGCGAGAAATAAAGATATTCGTCACGGCAGCGTACCCGGGGAATCCGAAATAAAGAGGCGGCACGCGACTACCGGGGAGGGGTATAAAGGGGAGCGAAATCGACGTCGATTACTCGCTTAAATTATGACGCACGTGGCGGAACGAAGCGATCTGCGAGCCTCGGCAGTTTCCCCGCTGTTTAGGGCTCCTGGCGAGACGCCACACGCGCAAAGGTCGCGGCCCGCCGCGTGTATAGCCGCGTCGATTTTTCCGAGCGCATCTGTTCCGGGAGCAATCGAGCGTGGCCCAAGTCCAATCGCGGAATCGTTTTATGACGCCGCCAGGAGCGCCGGAGCAACGCTCTTATTGATGGCTATGGGAATGCGAGATGAGTTAGTGTTTGGTCGAAATGCCGCGACTTTATAAGTCCGCCGATTCTTTTTATTGGGCTATAAAATTTTTTTCGTGTTTTTTTTTTCTTTGACTTGGCTAAATAAATTTTAATTATAGACTAGAACATTTTATGCTGAAAAAGTGGTAAACTTTTTTGTACACGAACAAAGCATTGAATCGTTGCCGATAATGAAAAGCACATTCATTTTTCCCTAATGAACAAAACTACATTATAGTTTTTTTGCAATAAAAATAGCAAGATTCAAATCTACCAGGATAAAAAGCTCTTTTTGCGAGATTCTTCAAGAAGAATTTGCTACAAAAACAAATGTTTTTCTATATCCACGGTATATGGTGTTTTCGCGAAAATATTAGAAATGTGAGCTTTTTTCGTGGAAATATCAGGGAACGAGCTTTTTTCGTGGAAATTTCAGGAAAGGAGCTTTTTTTGAGAAAATATCATGAAATGAGCTTTTTCGCGGAAATTTTAAGAAATGATCATTTTTCGTGGGAAAAGAGCTTTTTTGCGGGAAAAGAGCTTTTTCGCGGGAAAAGAGCTTTGTTGCGGAAAAAGAGCTTTTTCGAGAGAATCTCGCAAAATATATTTTATCTTACAATCTACGAAATGAGTTTTTATCGTTACAACTCTATAAAATAATACTATTTTTTACAGGGCACTAGAAATTAACTATTTTTTCACTTCTCTTCTCGACTCTATTTAAAAAAAATTCCAAGCTTTCTCTTTACAGAAGCAATTTTCTCAATTCTTTTGCAAAAACTGTTGTTCAATTTCTAATTAACTTCAACCACTAATCGCATATCGAAAGAGTACACAAAAGCAGCAAACAGCGGAGAAAGAGCGAAAAAAAACGCAGTTGGGCGGGGCACCGACGGTGTAAATCGAAGATAAAGAAGCGGCGCGCGTATCTAGGATGAGCCGGTGTGATGCGCGCGGCGCCGCGGGGGGGTGTTGGGTGTTCGGGGGAAAGTTGCGTTTTGTCGGTCGGTGAGCCGAGGCCACCCCGAGCCCGTTCACGCCTATCCGGAGCGGTGCGCCGGCGAATCGCCGCGATAATTGGCCAATTAAAACGCGCCGGCGCTCTCGGGTTACCTGCCATCCGATAATTATACGCTATCGCCCCCCTCGGCGCGGCCGCGCGCGCACCCGAGGCTTTTCCGCGCCACGCCGGCGCGGGGACAATGCGCCGCTAAGAGAGAGCTTTCCGTTGTTCGCTCGCTGCTGCGGACGCCTGTGCACTCGGCTTCCTTTTTTTTTTTAAGGGAGGGAGGAACTGAGTGACGCGATGCGACTCTAATTATTATTTTTTTTTGTGGAAATAGGAGTGGCGTGGATGATCAAAAATAAAATTTACATTCACGAAATAATTAAAGTTACAGTTTTATACAAAGGATTTTATAAATCTTTGATATAAAAATAAAAAAAATCGCGTGAGCGTAATTAAGTTTAGAAAATTTTATTTTTGGTATTCATCAAATATAACTTTTTTAAACCCATTAAAGTCTGCTAAAAAGTGTCTTAGTAGATGAAAATTTATTAAAGAGCTTAAAGTCACTTATTATTAATTAAGAACCAAACCAGAAATTCTAACCAGAAAATTTACACTGATGACCTATGTTTTCTTTTGAAAAGATTTAGCAGTGTCCTATTTAAAATTATCCCGAGAAATAATGACCAGACGCGTTAAACGATTTAAAAAAAAGCCCCTTACCGAAAGTATAATTCGGCGATTCCGGGAAATGCCACCTCAAAGCCGCCATTTCATAGTCAATTTACCGCGGAATTCCCTCTAATGCTTCTTTCCCAACGGCAGACTGTAACTTCTTCGCGACTTTGCCGTATAATTACGAATGCCGAAAAGAAACGAGCGGCGCACGTGCTGCACGTTCAAAAAATTCAATTTCGAATTCGCGCCTCGCACGAGCGACAAACCCAGTGGGCGGGAATGTGGAAATCCGAGCCGACGTACCTCTTTTTCTAAACCAGATGCAATTTCCTTTCGGGGATCGAAAGTGTGATCATCGGAGTCGGCGGGGGACATTTTTCGACGGTGTGTGAGAAATTAGTGAGGACGTGAAAAATTGCTTGATCAATTTCGTCTTGTCGGGGGAAAACGCGGCTGGTTCCTTAAATTAGAGCGGCGAGGTTGCGGTAAAGCGACGGGAGCGACCAGGCGGATCTTCTTGAAAAATTCGAGAGAAACGAGCCGTGGCCGCTGCAGGAAATTGAGTTCATCGAAAGAGCGCGACTGGGATGGATGAGCTTTTCACGTCCCCCCTTTTTTCCACAAAAATGTAATTTTATGCCGGGGTAAAAAATTGATTGGTGTTTATAAACCCCCGAACAGATTGCTTTCGATTAAAAAATTTCCGAATTTAGAAATTGACCCAAAGCGATTATTTTAGCTCCCGTTTTGTTTAAGCAATTACCGCGCGTTTTTTTTTCATATTCTTTAGAAAACACAGAGATGAGGCATTAGGGGAGCTAAAATTAATTTATTCCTCCGTGTTTTTTTCGATTAGGCTTGAGGAGACGCTTGAAAATTCTTGGCAGTTAATGACTTGTCAAAGAGCGTCTCGGGAAAAGGGAAGTTAATAGAGGTTGTCGCGCGTCTAATTTTCTCGAAACAAGATTGAAAAACGACGTTGATAATCTCTTGACTTTCATCGTCTTAACGACAGCTTTCAATTTTCAAAGATTTTTTTAGCCGAGCGGAACTTTACACCTACATACAATCTAATCGAAAATTAGGAGTACTTGTAAAATGTTTAATAACTATTTCAAAAAGCTCATTTTCGTTTCTTTAAAGAGATTACTTTATAGCGATGCAAATTTTTTATGAATTTCGAAGTTTTAAAGATTTTGAGTAACAAAAAAAATATATATCAATTATCGAAATTTAACTATTTTAAAATAAGTATAAGTAATCGCTGTAATTCTCCACTCAGGATTGGCACACAAAGAAAGAAATATTGCGGACATAAATAGCAAACAGAATATTTCAAATTTAAAAAAAGGATTTTTTTCACTTTGAAGAGAGAGCTTTCTGCTAAATCACTTTTTTAAACATCGCTGCCGTTTTTTTTTTTAAATGTCATTATTAACTTTTATACAGTGAAGATGCAGAGTAGTGTACTTTGTGCTGGTAAGTAAATTATACACAAAGCTTTCTAATAAAAAATTGACACAAAAAGTAGTATGCATCAGATAAACCCCCCTCGAGATCATAAAGCCCGTGAAAAAAAAGTAATTTTTCATTGGCGTGCATTTAGATGGTGTCGGGTCTCATCGGCATTGTTATCTCGGCTCCCGACACATCCGTACAAGCATTCGGTCGGCCACGTCCGCCGCAATAAGGTAAATAATCCCCCTCCGCCGTGGCGCGCGTCGCCACTCCGCTCAATAATGCAACAGCTCAGCCCCGGAGCGCGCGCGCGCGCAACAATAATAATCGCGCGCCGGGCGCCGGTAACGAGCGCTATTACTGTCCCCCCGATCTATAATTCGGCGTATCGGGTGGCGGCGCCGCCGTCGATCTTCCCTCATTGGCCGCCCCTTAACGCGGGAAAGAGAGGCGCGCGAATCGGGCCCCAAGGAGGTGATTACGCGCCGCTGTCCCCTAATGCGCCGTCGCTGCCTCCGGTATCGCTTACGCGTTATTATTGCAGCGATACGACGGGCGGCCGAGGTGCCGAGGTGCCCGGCCGCCCCCTGGGGACGCCCGGCGCGCCGGAGACGCGATACGGGTGTACAATGTACAGGCGCGCGCGAGATCGGCCCGCCAACTGTCGCCCCGTCCGCCTCCCTCCTGCCCGCCGGCGATATCTCGGCGCATCTTGTTCTCGCCTTCTCTTTCAATTAGTTCCCGAGGCGACAAGCGTGTTGGATTGCTCCGAGCGCGTAGATTTGATTCCAGTTGATTATTCGATTATAGGTGTACTTGGATTTACGAGTTGCGCGATGTTTTTATTCACGATTCTGGTTGTTTTATCGGTCATATGATATTAGAGTTTATTTGTGTCGTTTCAACTTAGACACTCGATTTAGAAGTTTAATCTAAAACTTATTTAAAATCTTGCAAATCTAATAGCCACTTCAGACGTATATACAAGCCAATCTGTGTTTACTGGTCTTGTATAAGCAACCCTTAGGAAAATAAACTACTGAAAAAAAATTTATACAATCACTGTCTAAAGTATTGATGAATTACTGATAAACTACTGATGAATCATTTAATTACAATCTACTATCAGTTGCCTTACACTGACTAGTAACTACAGGGGAATCCCTACAATGATATCATTTCCCATTCACCATCGAAATGAAATATAATGAAGAAAAATGAAGATTCATCATTATTTAAAAAGCAATTCATATTCGTACATACATTAGGATTTAATACACCGAAGCGATGAGCTAAAAAAGAAGGCAGTCGTGGCCCCTAAACGCCGCGTCATCCTTATCGGCCTTGCATAAGTCCGTCACACTCTCGCAGATTCGGTATAATTTTATGCGACGGGGCGCGGGGCCCGGGCGACACAGCGGCCCGTGGAAAAGTGCCTAGGCGGTGCTTTATGGTGCGTCAAATTAAAAGATTCCCTCCGCCATCCATCTGACCCTTCGGTTAACTGCGATCCGATCCGCTGACCCCCATCCCCCGGCCGGTCGGCTCTCCCGCGACGATCGCCCTTTAAATTTTCGCCGCGACGCTACTTCGAGCAGATGCACGCGCCTGAGGTTGCGGCCGAGGCGCGTGCGATTGGCCACACTACGGGTAACGTGCACTGCTTTCAAAGTGGCCAATTGCCTGGAAAATTTTGCAAGTCGGGGGTGATTTAGCTGTTACGTTTAAAAATTATTGCTATTGAAAAGGAATCTTAAAAGTGAGGTAAGTACATTTTAAAACGAGGTTGAAAAAAAATCTATTCTCAATTTTAATACCCTGGTAGATAATAAAGCATATTTCATTGTTGAGGTATTAAGAATTAGCTAAAGATTAGTTATTTTCTTTTTAAATTATAGTTTAAAATTTAACTTAAAAAAAATGATTGATTTATTATCGCAAATTTTATTAATTAAGTGCATGAATAACATTTAATTTAATTTTATGATTTTTCATTAAACAGACATAAGCAGATTCTAGCCATAAAATGTAAAAAAAACCATAATTTCTGACTAGAAGATACTTTATTTCTCTACCAGGTTAAAATTGTTTTTTAATAAACAGTGCATGCATTTAAATTCATTTTTATTATAGAAATTATATTTAAACATTTAAATAACGCTCTTATTTCAAATTAAACTCAACTAAATAAAATGTTAAAAAAATAGTATAGGAAGATCATTCTGCGAGCGTAGCAATTGGCTATAAAATCTGATCCGCACTTAAACAGAGTCCAATCCGCACGAGTGTGCTAAAGGCCGCGGCGATCAAATGCTTGGTTTAATAAGCGAGATAATCCGAGCTCACGAGATAATTCGCGTCTAATGGCACGTTTATAATGGTGCCGCGCGTTCGCAGATGTTGGTTTTTAGTTTGGCCGGGGCCTTTGGGGAGTCGTGCGCGACTACCGGCTAAATGAGCTCTGATCGCTCCAGGGATTTCACCGGGAGATACGCCGCTCGTATCCGTCTCCTGCGTCGCTCCTTATCGGTTATCTCGACTCGCCCTGACGTCGCTGCGGGAATTGATCGAGCGAACCCGCCGTGACATTAATACTGCCAATTAACGATCCTTCAAGCATGCAGAGGGAAATTTAAATGATTCGGTCATTATTTCTCCTTTTTTTTTTCGTGCGTCTCAGTTGACGCGTCGAATTTCGATTCGCTAGATTGATATTCAAGTTGACGTCTTAATTGTATTTCGTATACCTTTATTTATGAGTTTTACGAGTTTCTTTTGTAGTCTTGAAAAAATTCTTTATTTGTTTAAATGAAACAACGGTGTACTTATTTTCTTATCTTTTAAAAATCAGTCAATATTTTCTTAAATTTAAATATCTACCTTGTAAAAAATAAACCGTAAATTGAACAAGATATACATATTCTGGCCAATTTATGGTTCAATTTATTAACACGGAAGTTTAAAATACAAACTAATTCTATGAAATATCGTTACACTTGCAATATGAAAATAGTTTTGAATTAAAATCGCACAATAAAGGCCGGCGGGTGAGTGTGAGTGTTTATACGCGCGATGCGGCGCGACGGCCCGCCTGCTTCATGGAGCACGTAAATTTAATTCGCACCTAATGACATTACGCCGTCCCGTCGTCTGGAAATTCGCGATGATGCACGCGAATTAAACGACGTAAAACCGCAATCGCGAAAGTTTCAATTTTCATTAGCGCAGGACCGAGTTACGTGTAAGCCCCGCGCACAATGGCCCGATTGCGCGCCGCGCACCCGTCGCTGCCAGATAATTAGCGTAACTCTCGATAGACTTGATATTTCAAACAAAAGTACTGAATTTCATTTATTCATTTTTTCCGTTAATTAGATAAAAATTAATGCTACTCTTTTTTCGTCATTTGAAGATCTATTTTTAGATTAATCAGTTTTAGCTAGAAACTGGCCAAGTCCGCTATATTCGACAATAATTAGCTAATTTATAT
The DNA here is from genome assembly GCA_900480045.1 of Eurytoma adleriae. Taxonomy (NCBI): domain Eukaryota; kingdom Metazoa; phylum Arthropoda; class Insecta; order Hymenoptera; family Eurytomidae; genus Eurytoma; species Eurytoma adleriae. The sequence goes on along the minus strand of UXGC01001573.1, from coordinate 8,877 downwards.
TTCGATTAATTTATTTTTATTTTATCTGTTATGTCTTCAAATATTATTTATAAATAAAAAGAAAAATCCAGTCATTTGATAATCACCGTGCATATCTGAAATAAGGTAAACCGATAAAACGATAAAAATTTTAATCGTGTTGATACATCAAAAAACATATTTATTTGCGTTAACTTATTAAATAAAAAAAAATAAAATAAAAAGCACAAAGCTCTTAATCCTCGTCTTACATTTGTCAACGACGAGCGCAAAAATATCGCGCTGCCACGGCAAATAACGAGCGGCTGTCTCAATATCGTTTCACTAATCACCACGAGTGATTCCCCCGTGCAATTTTCATTACCGCGAACGTTTTAATCTCGAGGCGAGCCGCTCGTACATCAGGTCGCGCTCGCTAGCGAAGAAAAACGAAAGGCTCGCCGCAGCACGTAATTATAACGAGAAGCTCGCGGCGCGCGGCATCCGCTTTCCATCTGGCCGCACCCGCCGCGAAATTATTTTTAAAGGCGAGCCGCTAGGCGGTGCATGAAAAACGCGCCAGCATGGCACGCTCGCGAATTTCAAAGCTCGATACGCGAGCTTTTGTGCGCCCTGCGCTTATCCTTTCAAAAGACGCGCGCGCTTGCGCGCTGCCAAATTAAATATCTTCGAATGCACTTAACATTTTATGCGTAACTGGTTTAAGCGGTGTATTACTTTTATACCCTGCATATGGGTACTGAGTACAATTATGATTTTTCGGTTTATTAATTGAGTTTTTATAAATAATATAAGATAATTGATGCAGACACAATTTTTAAAGTCTGGAGAATTTGCGTTTGGTTCAAATTATAGTTGTTAATTTAACAGTTTCTTATAAGGGGATTTAATACCCATAGTTAATAATCTACCTTACCGACATCTACCTTTTCTTTGTAAATTATATACCAAAAAGAATGGAATGATTGGAAATTGAATAAGATATTCTTCACCTCAGTACATTTTCCTCGAAAACTTGTTTTAATTTTTAAATAGTATAAAGAATATCAATGCCGGTAAGGCAGTTTTCTTAGGGGTTTACACCCCCTTAATTTTTTTAATTTTTCGTAGAATGTTACTGATACAAATTTAAAGACTACATCTGACAGTTCGTCTAAAGCTTCAGAAAAGCTTTTCTCTCGTCAAAATGTTCTTTCGTCGAATAGCCGAAAAAAAAAGAATAACCCCTTGCGCGAGGATTACACACTTCAATCAATGGACTCCCGGGAAAAAAAAGGAGCGCAGCTCATTTCAGATTCCAGCTGCACGCAACTCGAGGAGACAATTTTCCACGTCCCCTCGCGCGCCGGGTCCAGCCGGGCGTCGTTTCCCTGAGTGACGTCCCTTTTACCCCGCGCGCCGCGGCCTCTCGTTTTCTTTTCATTTCGCGGCGGCGGCGCGCGCCGCAGTGTCAAGTGACAAACGGGCCCGCGCACGTATAGGCGTAGTAGTCGTCGTCGTCGCCGTCGGGTTGGATATAATTTGTCAGGAAATCACCCAATTAGCCTCCCAGTTATGCGGCCCAACAGATTTAACCAATTAGTTTGGCTATGCGAGCCGCCCCCCCTCCCCTAATACATTTTCGCCGCGCGAGCGAGTGAGCCCACGGGCTTGTGTACGCGCGATCACGGGATATTGGACTTGAAGTGCCGCCGAGCGATGCGCCCCCGGCGATTGCGCCTCTTTGTCGGATTTCCTTTTTCACGACCCGAACTGAATAAACTCTTTTGCCTGTGCGTTAATGCGCTCTGAAGGGATGGCAGGTGAGCTTTTACAAGTTACATTTAAACAAATCTGTTAAAATATTCAGAAAATGTTTAAACAAATTTACGATGACATAATGTAAAAAAACTTGTGAAAATATTTATTTATTTATTGATTAAAAATGGGGTAAACCCTACAAAAATAAAAGGTATAGGAATGTTGTAAAAGTGTTTAAGACACTTTACAGATGCTCTCACGAATTCTATAAGCTTAAATCTAGAGTGATACGGACTTGGGGGACAGAACTTAAAAACAGTCGCAAATATTTGAATCCAAAAAGTTTTGATAATCCTTTTTATTAGGAACCCGAACGATAAATAATAAACTATAATAAATCTCCAAATTTCATGAACAATTATATATGATTGTAAATACTCGATCGTATAGAATTTTCCAGCAGTACTTGAATAAAGATTAATTAATATTTAAAATCATTTAATTTAATTATTATTCGTTCCTTTACGAATGAATTTAATTACGATACTTATACAAATTGATAACAATCAAATTTCGTTAAATATTGATGTTTGCCGTTAATTCATTTAAAATCTCCATTTAACGTATTTTCAATATACTTCGGAAAACCATCGCAACTAAATGTACATTAATCAAACCATCCGAATTTCAGCTATTTACATTGTAATTTTAATTAAGCCCCGCAATCCCCCGACAACGGCGCATTTTAAAATTAAACCAAACTTCGTATAATTTCTCCGCGACCCATGCAGGCATCAACTCACAATAACCCCGCTCCCGAGCGCAGTTAACTGTCTCCAAAAAGAAGCGAAAGAAAGAGTGTATAAAAGAGGAGTAAAACGAGCCTGAGAGGAGCATCCATCTTGGCGCTCGCGCAAATGGCATATTTCACTCCTTATTAAACCTGGCCGCCACCCCGGGCGCGGCAAAAAGCCGGCCGCCGGTAAACACGCGGCCTCGTTAATCATTCCGCGGCCGCGCGAATCTCGCACGCTCGACTTGGCACACTTGACGCTCCGCACGCGCGCGCCGTAGGAAAAAAAGGAGGATGGGGGCGACAAAGCGTCAGGTATAGATTTAGCGAGGGACGGCGATTTCACTTACGCGCCACGCGCCCGATCCATTTCGCGCGGAGGTGAAGCAATTTGTCTCCCTAATGAGATGTCACCCCGCGTCCGTCCGTGAAAACGCGCGTGCGAGGGCTGCTGGAGGGATTATGTCTTTGTGTAGTCTCTTCTAGACGGTGAGATTCCTCCTTTTTACGTAGCGGAATATAGGTGTTTTATGTGATTTCTCTGGTAAAAAGTGTCACGTTAAAAATGGGCAGCAATTCTTCTTGTTACTATAGGTATGACAATTGTTAAACGAAACGTTTTTTCGCCCATTACACGAGTTGTCATGAGAATGAGTCAGAAATAAGAATTTTATAAAGACTGCATTGTGGACCAAATAAAAATAGTCCTGACTATTCAAGCTAGTGTAAATCAAAGTAGTGCAAGTTTACCCTGGTAGAAAATTGACCATATTCTAGGCAGAATTTCTGGTCAATAAACGTTAAAATGACGTACATCTAAAAATGTTGCAAAGAAACGTCATTTTAACATTTATTGACCAGAAATTCTGCCCAAAATATGGTCAATTTTCTACCAGGGTAGAAATCCATTAATAAATCTGTTTTCGCATTACATTGAAGTGCTGATGGACATGTTTTCCATCTTCATTTAGCTGAAAAAATAAGAATACAAACGCATGTAGAACTAAAGAAATACAAGTCCGAGCCAACTGTACCCTACCTTCCCTCTCTTTATTTATCTCGGTCATGAAGTCGGCAAAGGACGCGAGGATAAATGTACCGGTTCGCCGGGCCGGGCAAGAAGCGATAGGTCCAGTCGGCTCGACCCCTCGACCTTTCCTCCGAAGACGCGCGAGCGTCGAAACGAAGGAGGGCGCGTCCACCCACCCCCATCGATTCGCTCGTCGCCGGACATTCGTCGCTCGTCCCCGGCAATTCGTCTCTGTCCCTCCTTAGCTCGTTAGCCCACCACGTGCCTCCGCTTTTTTTGGCCCTCCGACGCTCCACCCGCCGGTGGTATCGGAGATAACGAACCGCCACTCTCTGATAAGCTCGCTCGATGTCCTCGGCTAATTTCGTCACGTGCGCGTGATTTAAGGTCCGCGACGGGCAGTCAATTGATTTCCTCGCGGGGAACAACATTTCCATTTTTTTTCCTCGCTGAAGAACCATTGAGCTTGCCCATTTAATGGATTACCTTGCCATCAGTCGAATATGACGAGAATAGGCATGTAAGGGATAAAAAATTATCGTTGATGATTGTCATAATATTAAATGACACGTAATCAATTAATTTTTTATTATTTTATTTGTAAATGATTATTAGTATAAATCTGTCTCATTTATAATTTTTTTTATATTTTTGATTTAATTAATTTACTGTTAGTACTGGACCTTCTTTCTAAAAATTTGTTTTACAATGTGAAGATTTACACTGTTCAAAATTGGTTGACCTAAATACACAAATCGGTTGATCCTAAAATACATTTCTGGTGTTTAATTTGTGTAGTTCACTTAATTATACACTAACTTTTCACAAATTTTTTTGTGAATCTTTTCATTGTATACATAAAATACATAAATGCGTGTAATTTCTATATTTTTTCTCGTAGACAATACACAAAACTTCGATTTACGCAAATTTTTAAACTGTGCATATTTAAAGTCCGCATTTATTAAATAAAATTTTAATTCATATTTCACATTATCGCAAATCATATTTAAAGTCCGCATTTATTAAATAAAATTTTAATTCATATTAAACTTTTATAACACGAAATAAATGTATTTGTGATTTTTATTATTAATAATCTTTTACGATTACTTTACTTTTTTTACATCTTTCGAAAATCAGCGCAAATACTTATCATAGTAACTGCCTGCGTACTTATTCGGCCGAAACAATCGAAGTACAAGACACTGTAGCTCTTCGCACTCGACGGTAAAGGAGCGTCGATAAGGAGCTCGCAGGCTGTAGGTAAAGCTCCTTAATAAAAGGTACAATTAAAGTTTATCGATCAAACGAGAGATAATCGCGCTCGAGCGGAGGCGTCGCCTAAAAGTTCTCAGCGGGCTTTGGCCCCCCGCCCCCGCGGCCGCCAATAAAAAGGCAAGGAGCGCGGCGCCGAAGCCGTTAATTGAACCCTCCGCCGGTTTTTCCCGGGCCCCGCCGAGGAGGAGAGGCCGGGCGCTTAGAGGAGCGCAAAGGACCATTCAATTAGGATCGAGCGGAGTAATCCTCTGTGCTTTCTAACTGGTCCTTTCCCGAGGTCTACTCCGCCCGGCCCCGAGTGTGCGCGCGTGTCTCGCGCTCGCCGGCCGCAGCCTTAATCGATGGACCTCTCGAAACTTTCTCTCCCCTGCGATCCTCCCCACCCCACCCCTCTGGCCCTCGATTAAAGGCACTCCTGGCCCGCGGCGCTTTATTCTTCGAGACTCGAGCGAGAGTGGGAGGGAAAAAATTCGATTGTACATCAACCGCCGGAGTCCCTCTAACTCCGCGATTGCCTACGAGGGTTTCTCTTCCCTCTTTTTTATTCACGGGGATCGATTCGTTATCGTATAATTGATGGGATCCCCTGCGATAGTTACGGTCTTATGGGATGATTTTCAATTCGAGAAATTTTAATTGACACATAAGTAGGTGAATCATTTAAATTGTGTTTCTAATAGTTTTTTAATAAAAGTAAGGATTTCATATATTCAACATGCAACTTATTTTATTAAAAAAAGTAGCACATCAAGTGTTTAAAGTATTAAAGAAAAATTTCTTAATCTAATACTGTACTGTCTTCATTAACGTAAAAAGGTTACATTAATTTTTTATAAACAAATTAGACATTTCCCTTTTATAAGTAAATTTGTTGAATCCTCAAACCTAAATATTTCCTAAAAAAGTAAAGATATCCTGTAAAATTTTTAATAATTTCTGTAATACGCTTTGCGAAACAAAAACACATTAAATCGCCAGTGGTAATAATTTAAATGAATAGATCGATTCCCCACCGCAGATTCGCGAAGCATGAAATCCGTCCAAACACACGCATCGCTTTTCAATCATCTCGAAGTACACCGTCACCCCGTTGCCCAATCCCACCCTCGACAGCTCAATTCGTTCCTACCGTATTATCCAATCCGTCAGATCGCGCGATCGCGGAGCGCTAAAATAATGCCCGAGCAAAGTTCCTCCTCGGCCAATCCACAGTGCACACCGACGCACGCGCGGCCTGTTTGAACAGCAATCGCGAATCCACCCGCGCGCCTGTTTGATCGGGGTGCGGGCGGCCTTTTATTGTGCGCCGGCCGCAGGAAAAAGCTAAGACGCCCGGCGGGATGCCCGGGCGGTGAATTAAGTGTGCCGATTAAACAAAGGGCCGCGCGGCTTTTTAGCAGGGGGCGCGGCCCCCTACTCCGCCGGCGCGGGTCTATGTCGCCCGGGGAATCGCGGACGCGCGCTCGCTGCAGGTGCAAACAGGCAGGTCGCTTATTGGCTCGTTAATTAATCAGCGGGCGAAGTGGGCGATCGGCGAAAAAGCGGCCGCGGGGGTGCGTTTCTAGCATTTCGATTTTAAACCGAGCCCGGGGTGCGCTAAACGCGCGCTAATTAATAAGCTGTTAATAATTTTATATTCGGCGCCGGCCTACGTTTTGTTACGTTTTCATGGTAATTAATTTGATTATGACGCGTTTGTCGGGGTTTATTGCTACAGAAAATTTGTAGTTAATTAAAATGTTTTGAATGCGCGAGCGCGACTCGAAAAGGCACGAGTTGCGCGGGCGATAATTAATTTTAATAATGTTGTAAATAGAATTATGTGCTTGGGAAAATTTTAAATTACGAATGAGAGTTCATTAATTTTTTATGACCCAGTGAAAACCTGGGTTTTTAATTATTATTATGAGTTTACTAAAATTTACTTTGAATCCGTGAAAAAAGAAAGGATTTGTACGTTTTACAAGAGAATTTTGCAGAATACAAAATCTATTGTTTATTATAAATTGAACCCTGTAAATTCATATATTAAGTTACTAATTTTTTTGTATGTCCGGATGATTTTGATAAATCTTCAGATTCGTATGTAATTCATTACAATTTTAATGGATGAAATAAATGTGTAATCATATAAAAGCCCAGCAGATTAATTAATATGCTGTAACGCAGTACAAATATTAAATCATTATTTATGTTTGAATTATTTCAATATATATATTTTTAGTATCCTACAAATTTAAATAATTATATATAACAGTTGATGATTTATTCAGACAGTGAGCATTAATTAATATATATTTTAATTGCAGAATATAAATAATTTACGAATAATTTGGAAAATAAAAATATTTTAATTAAAGTTTATATAATTGTAATATATTTAAAATGTAAAGTGTATAACTTAGAATTAGTTCATTAATCAATAATAAGTCAGTAGTCCTACTGACTCATTATTGATCGATTACACACAGTTAAGTTTAAGTAAGTTTTTATTGGCTGACATGAAAGTAATGCATACAATAATAATAACTATAACCAAAATGAGTGATAACGTCTACTCTCGGTAGTTCATTGTAATTTTAATAACACTTGGTTGCAATGATTTAAAGAATTCGATCGATTTTTTTCAACATTTATGTAATTTTTTTATAATCAATTATAGTCGAGTAAGGTAGTGGTAGGTCACTAGTACCTTTTCCAGCGTTTGACCATTCAGTTCTATAGGTGGTAGGTACATATAAAAGTGAGACAGCAGACGCGTTAGTGCGAAATATCAAACTCATCCACCTGGCGGTAAATATGAACACTCTAATTACGTACTGTATTAACGCCTAATTTTAATTTATATGAAATATTTGTTCAAATAGTTGAAGAGTTGCGAGATCGACCACTTTGAAATTGCGGTAAAAAAGATCATCGAAAATCTTATGAATGATTACTAGAAATTATTATTTAAAAATCTATTTAGATCACTTGTAATTACATTTAAAAATCATAATGATTTATTAATTTATTCGAAATTTAATTTGTTGATTATTATTACAAATTATTGACTTCACATTGATTACAAAGTGATTGCAAAGTCATTTCTTTAAAAGTCAAACAAAGCGTTTATACCAAATATTACGTTTAAAACATTACAGTTCGACATGAAACAATTTTTGCTGAATATTAAACAAATCAGTATATTTCCAAGCTCAATTTTTCCAATATATATAAGTTCGCTTTATTTTAACACGTTCACGTCTCCGGCGAATATTTAACGATCGCATAAATTAAAAATTCCCCGTCGAAGTGGAGTCCGAGCCGTTTCCCTACATCCCGAAAGATAACCGCTCCCGCCGTAAAAATAACACAAACACTAAATTCGGCGAAACTCCCGTAAAAATTTTTACAGCACGTTTATACAGCGGGAGGCGCAGCGGCCGCTCATTTCGCCGGGGCAGTATATATTTCACGGCCCCCGCGCCTTCCGCGCGTAAATATAACATTCGTGAAAAATCAGTGAGCGCGGCGAAGTGCCCCGTTAAATTCTCCATTTCCCGGGGAGGCGTCGCACCTGGGGACGTTATGCCGGGCGACTTCTGTTTTTTTATTGCGCCCGCGCGATGACGTGAGCGCGGAGGCGGCGAATCGCGCCTCGCGGCCGATTGAGCCGGCAAAAGTGGAGCGCGACGAGGGACGGAGCGCGAAAGGCTCTCAAGGATTTACAGCGGGGAGTAAATGTTTATGGGGCTGTACGTGGACTTTAGGCTGCTTGTCTTCGAATTGTACTTAGGGTTATCTTATCGCACTTTTTCGATTATGAGGATTTAAAAACTGACTGCATCTGGAAATAATCCAAATTGTACCACAGTTTTTTTATATTTATCTACTTCGAGTTCCGTGTTCAATGATAATTTCGACGCTTCTAACGAAGAAAAGCACTATTCTTTCTCACCGCGAAAACCAACACATTTCAAAAATTTACAACGAAGAAAAGCACATTTGAAAGAATCCCGCGAAGAAAAGCACATTTCGCGATTTACCGCGAAGAAAAGCACATTTCGCGATT
>UXGC01001572.1:5859-20374 GCA_900480045.1 Eurytoma adleriae | reverse complement strand
ATAGTTTTATACCATCATTATTACAGAACTGTTATGGTAATTTTAATTTGAAAATTGTATACGAATAAGTAGTAACGGTCCCAGTTTAGTCAGACGAAACTTTTTCATAGTTTTATATCATCATTATTGCAGAACCCTTGTGGTAATTTTAATTTGAAAATTTTCTACGAATAAGTAGTAACGAACCCAGTTTAATCAGACAAAAATTTTTCATAGTTTTATACCATCATTATTACAGAACTCTTGTGGTAGTTTTAATTTGTAAATTTTCTGCACTTACAAGTCTACGTTTTCAGATGAAGCAATTTTTACCCAAGAAAATTTTTAAAGTTAATTAGAAAGTAAAATATTCTTTGTGGAAGATACTCAATTTGTAAATTAACCGTATACCATATAGCCATCCTGACATTAAATGTATGAAAAAGTTAAAAATGCTAAAGTAAATGGAAGTCATTTTTTCGAGGTATTTAGCTGCTCATAAAGAAATTCATTTCTTTTATCATAAGATAATAAATTTTATACTATATTTTAAATAAAATAAAAGAATAATTTGAAAATCTCTACATAATTGTAGATGTATAATCATTTTTTTATTACAAAATTTATAATGATAATACTGTTGCACAAAAAATCTGTTAAATATTACCTCACCCTAACTCTTATTTCTTATCGGGCACAGGCGTGTACTCGGAATCTCGTGCGGTTTAAAAAAAAACTAAGAGGTAAAAAAACGAGGTAAAAAGTCCAGCAAAGACGCCTGCGATTTGACAAATTCCGCAACGATTTTGGATCGCGGCCAGAGCGTCGATTTCCAAAGGGGGCCGGCGAAGAAAAGGAAAAGGATCGCGAGACCTGCCCGGGAACGGATGACGATCGCTTCGCCGGGCGCGATATCTCGGTCAATTCGAGTTATCCGGTTTCACCGGGAGGATCTCCGCGGGGATCATCTGTTTAGCCTGCGCTCGGTCTGCTGCTCGCTCGCTCGTATCTCGCCGAAGCAGCCGAACCCCCCGTCGAATTCAACATCGTCGATGCCCCAAGATTGCCGCGTTCAATTATGCACGACCGTTGCGTGTGTTTGCTAGTCGCGAGTATGACTTCATGGATGCAACGCAAATTTGCAAACTAACTGTAGTATGTTAACCCCTTGACGGGCCTATGAATCGCATATGTACATTTTTATGTAGAGGAGATCAGGGTTAATTGGATCGCACGAACGATTTTTTTGGTTTGGAGCCGAGTATTAATTGGGAACGCGATGATTGAAATTTCATCTGATCCTCCTAAACTTGAGGTATCGTACCAACGATACCTTATGTTTAGTAGGTTCCGATTTAATTTAGATCACTGTGTTTCTCGTAACGTGCCTCTAAATAATTACGCAACCGACCTACTTTGCCCTGATCTACCCAAACTTTTAATTTTTGAAGAATTTTAACAAAAGTTTATCTGCTACTGTTTTAGAGGTTGCTGCATTGAAAATGTTAAGGAATAAAAAAAAAAATTTGCTAAAGAATTCGTTGATTTTAGTTTTGGTACAAAAATTGAAAACAGCCACGCAATTCATTCATTTCCCTAATTCCATTATTTGCTTTTTTGAACTTCATTGTAAATCTCAGCTAACTTGAAAAGATCGTATCGTTGTATCTATTATTCTTTCTTAATTGGTATTTTTCTAATTATCAAGGGAGCGTTTAAATGAAAACTTGAAAAACTGACGGTACTAATTAGACTTGAAGTAAAGAAACGTATACATCATCCACCGCTGCACTCGCGCTTTATTTTTGCCCTTCTTATTCTCTTCTTTCCCGTTATGTTCATCCGCTTATTTTTCGTGGCGATCGCGTGCTCGATCCATCACCCCCTCAAATACTTTGTTCTTTTGGCTTTTCCACGTGTGTTTTTGTGTCCAGCGAAGGAAGAAAAGAGAGATGTTGTTTTGCACTCCACTGACCCCAGACACCGGAGGGACGACTACCCGGTTCCTCCGCTGGGGAAAAACAAATTCGTCACATGTTCATTCGATTATTTCAAAAGAAAGAGGTTTCACTCTTGATGCTTTATAACTGCTTAATGTCGAAACTTGATGAAAATTTATACCTAATTTCTAGAAAAGAAAATTTTTAGAGAATATTTACTTTAAAAATATATTATTGATAGCTGTAATCGTAATTCCAAAATGTTACATACTTACCTCTGTGCTGAAGTATCAAAAATAAATCTTTGTCTCCCATTAATTTCAGTAAACCTAATTAAAATAACATAAATATTAGCGTGCGGATGTCAATGGTCACTGTTTGTTGCAGGAGAACTGCCAGCTGCAGTACACGACGGTAACGGCGTTTCGAAATCAGTCCTAAACATCTGGCTCGTTCATCTGACTATCAGTTACGTCTTCTCCAGATGATATTTCTAAGGTATGTATCCAATAACCAGCAATGCATTTATATCGAATCATTAGTAACTATGGATATTGATTAAATGTCAATGATTTATTGATCCGGAACTATCATACATTTCTTAGATTTTTATAATTAAAAATAAGTAATCAATTATAATAAAATAGCTTCTATGAGAATTAAATATCATATAAAGAATTATCATTTTTTTTTAAATGTACATACATCATTTGTTTAACTAATAAACTTCTTACTTCGAGAAGAAGCTAGCAATCTGTAATATCTAAATATACAAAAGATGTTTATATAAAATTTTAAATATTCAAATATTTACCATTAAAACATTAAATCCTTTCTCAAAACTTCCAATTTTACTACAAATTGGCCAAAATATGATTTATATGTGGAACCATCCTACGGTAGAATCCCAGTTACAAAAAGCCTAGCAAACGAATCGGGATCAATTTTTCCTAATAAAATCTCTCACCTACAAAAAAAAAACAGGAAGCAGTGGTGAATTTTTAGTGATTTTTTTAACGTAAAAAAAGAGTGTAAAAATTTTGAATGGCTCATCCACTATGGAATATCGTCGAATGCGGATCGGGTATCGCCAGCTAACGGAACGTGCGTGAAAATCCTGTGCATAAAACGTCGGTTTGCCAGTCAGTCCACCGACACAGCGCTTGCGGTCGGCAAATCGCCGGTGGCACGTCGTAGGTGGCGTGCGCCTACCCCCTCCCTCCACCCCGCGCCAGCTCGCATAACTCCTCGCGTTCCACTTTTATAGCCACATTTTTTTTTCATTTCACCATCTAATCCGAGTTTTAGATGAGTTTTCAGACAGCCTGGCGATCCGTACAAGAAGCTCGGGAAAAGTTTTCGGGTTAGCGTGAAAACCACCCCCGCGCGACAAGCACGAGGAAATGCGAGGTGGTGGTTTACCTTTTAAAGGAGGGGGTTGAACGCCGGCCGAGAGAGGACAGAGATTGAGGGGTCTGCTACGGTTGCTGAAATGTTGACATTAGAACGGGTTGAAATTAAAAATCTTTCAGATTTTGTTCAGTCTAGTGCTCACGTACGACATTTACTTATGCCGTTAATTAATTGTAGGATCGTGTTAATTAGAGAAATGATCCATTTTTAATCTTATTACCTTACTCAAAAACCTTTTGTCGAAGTATTTTTAAATTTATTCGTGTTGAATAGAATATTAATAAAGTTTTATTCGTGGATATCTGAAGTTCGTAATATTTAATTATCACTATTAAATTGAAAGTAAAATTGATAACAATTAAAAAAAAAGTCATGCAAAATAGAGCATTTTCATATGAATTTATCTCCGTACTAAAAAGAAAATATTAAAAAAATGAAAAAGTTCTTTTAATTATTATCACCACTGAATGTCGCATTAAATTTCGAATTTTCTACTTATTTTAGCCATTAGAGCCCATACTTTTTCCTTTTCTTTTCCAAACAATAACAAGAGTTTCAAATGCTTTTCTGTACTCACTGTTAATCCGCCGTCAATCTTTTTCCACAAACGAGAATAAAAGATAGTTAAATCCAACTCAATATTACGTAATTCAATATTACATAATTTAAGAGATTAAATGTTATTCCATACTGTAAAAACTTTAATTTGATGTGTTATTTAAATGTTGTTGTAATTATTTTATTATTATTTTATTATTAAGTAACGTAAAAAACATTTTTAATGTACATGATATGACGCATACGATGCGATTAAACTTTTTTATGAAACTAAATTACATTGAATGATAAATTTCAGAAAGATTACGGAGAAAAATTATCCACTTTTTTAATCATTCTCCCGTGGATTTCCTCCCATATTTATCCGCACTATTTCTTCCACATTATAAAGTAAAATTTTACGTAAAGCACCGCCGTAACGTAAAATTCCACTGCCGGCTGCTTTTATTCAACCGTTTTGTCATCGTATAACCCGCGCTGCTAAAAGTACAATATTATACTCTTATTTCTCAATTAATTCTATTGCTACCGAAACAATGAAATGTCAAACTATTATGTTACAACAAAATTATTTACTCCCAGCTTTTGTATTCAAGTCATTCTCCGCGCAAAATTAATCAATTCAAGCCGCAAATTGCATATTCGCATGAAATTGTTTGATTGGGCGTTATTACTATTTACTCAAAATAATAAAGTGGAAAATAAACGTCCCCGTCGCATTAAGCGAATTTTAATAATCTGCCCGGTCGTTCGCTCAAAATACACTCCAACTTTGCGCTGAGCCTTGTCAGACTACATTTGTCGCGACGTCAAGGTAGTTTCAAGTTCTCGGAATGGTAGTTGAAATAAAGCACGTGGCTCGGAGAAATTGCAGCGCGGGAACGAAGCTAACGCAAACACATCGCTTGCCGCATACTTTCTCTATGTATATTTTCTACGTCGCGTTTATACGGCGACGGGAAACAATAAAACATCATCCCTAGCGCACGTAATAAAATCATAATTTATTGACGGCTTTACGAACTCGTACAGCTATCCATTTAGTTTGCGAATTCTATTCATGTGCGAATACGCATTCACTTCGTATTATTTCCTACTGCTTGTTACTATTTGTTGACGATATTTAACATTAATTTATACGAATGTTATTGAAATTGTTAAATTTCCATTGTTGAAAATTAATCTCGTTTCACTCTAATTATGATTAGTATTATTTCAAATTTATTCAGAGTAGCGTAGTTTAATTCTATTATACAATTCGTTCAATAATAATAAATACACTGACAGCAAGGCTTTGCAGCTGAATTTGATAGAACAATATTTCGATTTCCATATTTCGATGCCTTGGAAAAGTGGTACTATAAGTGTAATAGGTCTCCTCATCCTATTCACAAGATCATTATGCTACCTCAGTGCCTTCATCTCTTCCAAACCCTTCGCTGAAGTAGCAGTTTCCTACTGCTCCTCTGTTCGCCAGTTCCTTTTTCAACATTTACAAGATATGTAACCCCAGGATACCCTAGTGATTCTTAACCAAGTCAACTCGGTCAAGCCGCGAGCCTGAGTAAAGTCCTGGATCTCAATACAACTGTAAATAGCCATTGTAAAAACATGGGGTTTCACCGCTAGGCAGTTCGAAAGATTCTTCTGCAGGCCCAGAAAATAGCAATAAAGCTTTATTTATTATTTTATAAGGTACACCACCACATCAAGGGTAAAATTGGCGCGTGTCCTTTCGCAAATCCTAAAATCGTAATTTAAATGTCCAGAGAGCTCATCAACCACCAAAAACTACTTGTGAGCGAGAGAATCCCTTTCTGTCTACCAGACTTCCCCTGTCTACCAGTCATGGATACAACCCTTGTGTCTCCCCAGTTCTGCTCTTTAGGGAACTGTGAATCTAATTGACCAAGACATAGCAGGGATTACCCAGTCAATTCTCAACGAATCTTCATGAAACTTTCAGAGATTGTTTGTTATATATAACTCTTGGACGCTTAGAGCTACAATTGAAAAAAAAATTACTCTGAACCTTCTCAGCATCATATAAATGGTAAAGTGGTAAAGTGGCGTTGTTTATATACTATCATTCATATGATGCTGGGAAGGATCAGAGTCAGGCTAGGGGGGTTCTGGCTCAGTAGAATGAGTCTTTGTGAAGTCAGACAGGGGCTAAGGAGATTCTGGCTCAGTAGAATGAGTCTTTGTGAGGTCAGACATGGGCTAGGGGGTTCTAGCTCAGTAGTATATGCACCTATGTAGTCCGACCGGAGTGGGGGTAGGCAGGTTCTAGCGCAGTAGAATAAGTAGAATAAGTGGTGTATGGTCAGACACGAGTGGAGGTTGACAGGTTCTGGCGCAGTAGAATAAGTGGTGTATGGTCAGACATGGGTGGGGGTAGATCAGTAGTATGAGCCCCCGTTTTGTCCGTCAAAGGTTTGAGTCAGACACTTCCGCGATTCTCAGAATGTTACCGACCAGTTTACTGCCCCTGTCTAACCTCACAAAGACTCATTCTACTGAGTCAGAACCACCCTAGTCCCACCCCGATCTGACTAAATAGGGACCTATACTACTGCGCCAGAACCCCCTAGCCCTTGGCTGACCACACATACACTCATTCTACTGCGCCAGAGCCCCCTTGGCTCACCTACTCCCCTTAAACCGTTGAATAATCGTTTAAAACGATATTAAATATAAAGTATTTCACGTTAAACAAGTGGCTAATAATTCACCTACTGCAGTTAAATTTCACTTATTCAACTTTAATCAGAATATTCAGCGAAACAGGTTATGATCAACTGCTAAGTTACGCTTTCTCCGCCCATTCCGTTCGTGCATCGGAAAACCGCATCGGCGAGGTACGATCAATAGGCGGACGCTCGTATACAGTGCGATTAGTCGCGAAAAATCTTGGCCGGCGTATAATTCTCGAGCCACGCGTATTTCACGCGATCCGCGCCCGGCCTCTGTTTGCGCACTCGTATCGCGCGGAAACCCGGCCCTTCTGTATCCGAGGGCGAGCAGCCGTACGCTTTCATTATCAGCCGCCATGCATCACCCGTCGGTCCGACTCCGACGTTAACATCCGTCCATCGTTCATCGCCCGTGCCCAGAATCTCTCGTATCCGAGATTCCGATTCCCTCCTGCTCGCTCCCTGGCTTTGTGCGCCTTGTCCGGGGGGATGTCTTCCTTCGTTTTTTATTGCTAATTTCTTCCACTTCTGCGATATGAGTACCCCATCCCCCGGTGATCTGTTATTTCGGCGCACAATGACATTCCACGGCGAGTGCGGGATGTATGCGAAGATTCGGCGGGTCTATTTACGTAGGTGTCGTTAAATGGAGGTATGAGAAATGGTACGGAGTGAAAATAATGAAGATATTTTAATTAATCATTGGCTGGTGCTACGTGATCGTCTTGGCAATTGAATCTGTAATTTCTGTTCCGAAGAAAAAAAAGTGATAAATAACTGTAATTTTTTTGTTTATGTATACTAGATCATTAGATTAGAAGAGTGCTGCGCACGCAAGTGTCTTTTGTTTTTACGATGACATTTGCACAATTCAATTGTCTGCTTATTTTTCCACCTCACGTTTAGGTCCAAGGGAAGATGACCTCCAATTCGATACAATTTCTTGCTCCCTTTTATAAATTAAATCGTATTGTACTTTTTCTATCAGTTAACAGAATGCAGACTTACTAAAGTCAAAGAATCAACTTTTCTTCAAAGTAATATTAATTTATTATCTAATAAAGTGAAATAAGCAGGAATTGGATTGCGGATTTTTACTGAAAATTTTGAAACATTTTGAATAAGAAAACTTTAAATTTATTTGACACAATCGCTTTGGCATCCTCGAATCTGTCCGTAGAATAAAGAAAATTTAATTAATCATGGATAGTGTTCGCGATTATCGTCTCTACAGCTTCAATATTAAGTCCTGTCTCGCAAGAAAAATAATAATTAATAATCCATTATTCTCATAGTTATGTACTTCTATGAATTAAACTTGTTTTTCTAGTCAAGTTGTTTTTGTTTTATTTTTTTAATTAATAAAAGCACAATATAACCCTTTACATATGTTCAGGTCAGCTCTGTTAATTAATTTGAACGAAAATGCTGAACAAACAAGCGAAAAAGCGGTAGCGCACATAAATAGATCCATTTTTTTTATACATCGCCCCTTCGTACAGTACATCATCAAGCGAGATTAATTTTCATTTAGAAGCCACGTATAAAATCCAGAACAATAAGTCGGTGCAGGAGGGAGAGCAGGCACGCGGGTCCTCCATCTGTCCGAGCGGTCCCCACGCAAAAAGCCTCGCAGGGCGCAAGAAGCGTCTCTTTTCCGCCCGCGGCACCCCTCCGCGCGAAATCGTTGCATTAATCTTAGTCAACAAGTTTTTTTCGCGCTTCCCACTTATCTCTCAAGGCGCGCACCCGGGACACGCTGACCCGTATACACCCGGCTCGATAATCTCCGGCGCTGTTTCCGCGCTCCTCCCCCCTCATCCCCCTACCAGCCGGTGGAATATAAAAGCGTTATCGCGCCGACTACTGGAATGGACGAGGAGGGCTAAGTGGGCCCCCCGTGTCGCTGACGCCGGCGCGCGACATCCTGCGCGACTGCGAGAGCGATAAGGGAAATTTGATATTTCACGCTGATAGATCGCTCCGCGACCGCGCCCGTACGTCCGCGATTGAATTATCGATTTGTAATTCCATTATTCGCAATTATAGGGGCGCGCTCTCGGGCGCCCGATGCGTTATTGCTTCCTACGGGCGATAGCGCGCGGCCGGGTGCCTCGATGCGTTCGCGGGCGTGCTCGCGAGAGTTTTTCAACCGACGGCCGGCGAAAATACCCTGCGAGCGAAGCAATGCAATTGAACTTTGCTCGGAAAATTCGCTCCACGGCGATTCGATATGGACGATTAATTTCCGAGCGTGGTGTACATTGTTTTGGGAAAAATCTTTCTGACCAGGTCAATTTTGTAAATCATCCTGTATATTTTTAACAGTTTGTCTGCTGCGAAAAAAAGTTTGGGTTGAGGACAACATTATTGTCGTGGTAGCGATATTAGTTTTCCTGCTGTGGCTTAAACTATAGTAGTAATGCCATATGGTTAACACAGTCACACAAAACAGAAAAAGTTTTCTGTTACAATGACGCGTAGTCGATTGCACTCCATCACCTTAGGTTCAAGGTTATCAGAAGGTCAAATTTATTATTTACACAAAAAGTTCATTTTTGATTTCAGATTCTGAATTTTTGAAATATGATTTTCAACTTTCTTTTTAACATGACCCCTAAAGATTACAAGAAGGTCAAAAACTTTTGTTATTATACAGACCCAAAAAGATATCGTGTTTCCAGCGCCAACCCAGTGTATCTACATGTTTTTGATTCGGAATAATCCACGCATTCACAAATTTTTTTCCATGAATCTATGTACTATTGGAAAATGTCCGTAAAAAACAAATTTGACCTTGAAATGACCTTGAACCTGACGTAATGGAATACAACGGACACCGGATTCGTATTCAGCGTTTTTATTTTTTGTAAAAAAATATTTCATTGTAAATCTTGAGGATTGCGATTGATTAATCTGCTTGCATTCGAATTCGCTCAGGTAAATAAATTATATCAAATAGATTTCTTCAAATCACCGAAATGTAGGGCTGCTATGACGGGGTCTTGAAGAAGAAAATAAATATTCTGGGATTCTAGGATGAAATACGATATGTATACATTAGCTGTTGCAGGAAAATGTACAGTTGGCAATCAATCACTGCAACCCCTTTAACTGTCCGCAGGCCCATCGATCAGCAAGATCATGTAACTCATGGATAAAAGGCTCTTAAATTATACACAGCAGTGTCTTACTTTCTCGCCTCTACAACTTTTAATGCGAATCTTTTCAGTTATTGACATTTGATGGGAAAATTTAAAAAGAATCTTTTTTTGTCCATTTTAACGTTGTATTTTTTTACCTCAACGAAATCTACGCATTACGTTTCAAAAATCGTGGCTAAAAAATACTTTAAAATACCCTCTTTTCAATGATCTATATAATTGCTTAAAAAATGCCGTAATGTATTTGTTGTACTGATTCTGTCTTACTAATGCAAAAGATTAATAAACAAAGAGATTTAAATTTCTTTTTCAATTAACTTCCAATTAACATAATATATTTTAATTTATAAGTAATAAAATTAAACATTATACAAAATTGTTATAATTATAATTAACTGAATTTCCAACAGCATAACAATCGATAGCCATGAAAATTCCGGTCTTCGAACGCTTACCGTTTACGTATCAACATGCGAGGCAAACGCGGTTAAATAATTTAATTCCGTATGATACGAAATTAACGCAATAAAAGGAGCACTCTACCTTCATTATACTGCTATAAAAACCAGGTCAATTGCCAACGCATACAATAACCGATCAGCCCGACCAAAGCAACAACAAAAAACACGGAAAAAGAAAAATCGACGAATCCGCTCGATCACGAACAAAAAGTGCGCCGATCGCGTCTTACTCGCGTTAAGACAAATCTCGACTGACTCGGGCAAACAAATTGGCAACAGGGAACAAAGCCGCTTATGTTGATCGATGGCGGACACTTTAATTTTCCCCGCCGCATGACGGAGTTCCTCCGGGGGCTCCTCTCGCCCTCTAATTAAGCGATTGGCGCTCAGGTGAGCGCCGCCAGCGAAAAGAGGGAATTTTCTCTTGTAACCGCCCATAATTTTCGGTGCGCCCGGGGCCTCAACTTATAATCCTGATTTCACTTCGAAATTGAGGGGCGGCGCAATTATAAACGCGACGCGGGCTTGTGCGCGTCGAAAAACTCATGCATTATTCAATTAGTAGCGGCTCGCCAGGCCGCTTGATACGAAAAAAGGCGGAAACGACGGCTGAAGTTTGCCGAGTGAAACATGCACGAATTTGCCCGCGTGCATTCGCATTTGACCATCAAAAGCGCGGTTAATAATTTTTGGCTTTCTAAAAAACGACGCGTACGATTTTACCGCTACGAATGATCTCACTGTTCATGTCTATTGTTATTTCACTTTGACATTCGTTTGAAATTTGATGATCAATTTTTCAACCAATTTCCAATTTCTTTCTAATCATATTATGCCTAGAGATCGGAACATTGGGAAACATAATTCAGTGATGTAGGTCAATGTTTAGTCCGACAACACGTTAATTATGACTGCATTACTCTGTTGATATTGTATGAGATTCAAGTGTAAACTTCATGTAACTTTACACATTCTTAAACAGTTCTACTTATATTCTGAGAAAAATACGTAGGAAAAGTTACTATAAATTATTGGAGATGGGGGATGCGCTGGAAATTTAAAAAATATTATTATAATTCTTAGAAAAATTTATACAGTAAAATTTGCCATATATATGATAATTTTAGAATAAAAATTGTACTTTTTCCAAAATTTATGGTAATCTTTTCTCGTTTCAAGTCTGTTCTCCGCCTCCAAGAATTTATAGTAAAATTTTCTACATATAATATTTTTCAATGTAAAATAAAGTACAGCGATAAACTACAGTGTATTACTACATGAAATATTTTTCAAGCTCCTAGTTGAACGACAAAATTCGACTAATTTAGTACAATAAAAAAATGACCATAAAAAGCTATCTAAAATCTAACATTTCTTTTTTTAAATATTGACGGGCCATTATTTTTTTATTGCCAATTACAAAGGATCGCTTCATTTTTATGAAGCCGTTAAAAACACGTCAAACTTTTGTGAATATACCCGCGGAATCATCAAACGCAAAAAGAATGAATGAATAGACAGCTTCACCAACTTTTCAAAAACAACAGTTACGCAAATCCGCAAACATCCGTAAATCGCGTGATAAACGAGTGCGCGTCGGACGAAACAATATATCTTTTACGATTCCATTGAATCGGTTGGAGTAAAACAAAGAAAAAAAGGACGCGAGAATTGTTCTCCTCTGTCAAAACGAATCGCAATATCAACGGGCACGGCCTCGATAAATTTCGGCCCAAGAATTAATTCGCCGGTTTCCCCGCGCCCCTCTCATTATACAGCATTTAAACAATCAGACTGACGCGCCGCGTCGCTCGCGGGGCCGCGCTTCCGACCATCGATTACAAACAGCGACAACGTACAAAGGGACGGGGCTTTGTCGCGCGACGCGGCCGGATCTCGCGATTAAAAAGGATCGAAACTCGTCACTTTCGACGGTCGCGCCGTCGATCGAGTATACCGCGATCTTTTCACGCTTTCGGCTGCAATATTTTTTTATACCGACGGGCTTGGAGAGAAATTGTGTAGGAAATAAAGTTGTCTAGGACTTGCAAAATTCGTGGTAACATTGACACCCTAAAATCGGGTTCTGGAAGAGATTACTTTGATCCAGTACTTTAAAAATGACAAATTAAAATAGGCCTGCTTTGAAA
This sequence comes from Eurytoma adleriae, assembly GCA_900480045.1. Lineage (NCBI taxonomy): Eukaryota > Metazoa > Arthropoda > Insecta > Hymenoptera > Eurytomidae > Eurytoma > Eurytoma adleriae. The sequence continues at coordinate 8,013 of UXGC01001572.1, read as the reverse complement.
TGAGTTAGACTTCTTAGAAAGCGGCAATGTACTACAACACTACATAGTACTACGATGACAGGATATTGTGAAGCATTCCAAGAAGTCATTTAATTAATTAATGGGTAAATATTTGTTTGAATGCTTCTAAAATTTAAAATATTTTGATATGAATTTTAATAAATATTTTATAGTATACAAAAAATTAACCCTAGAACCTGGCATGACAGAAAGCGAAATAAAGTATTTGCTAGTATATTGTAAAATTCACATCACAACCTTGTAAATTACGCCATTGAAACAGTCTGATCACACGAGAATACCTGCTTAGTAATTTTTCTTAAATTTGCCATAAAATTTTCTACAAAATTTCTCCCCGTGTATTAATCGAGTCTGTCGCGGGACTCCATTTCGTGGCGAATTTTTATGCATGAAACGTCGCGCTATAAAAAAAAGAGTGTGGGCGCGAGAAGGTGCGGGCGAAACAAAGCGCGAGAAAACTTCTATTTCCGATGCGGTTGATAAAACGGTCGGGCGCGCTGACGCTCGCTTTCTCGCGCTCGCGAGCCGCGGAATTTAAATATCTATTAACCGCGGCCGCGATGTTTCCGCCTCGCGCGCTGCTTCTCCCTATCTATACCTCTTTTTTTCATATCGGTCGTGCGAGCGGGACTTTTTTTCCGCGCGCGCGCAGGTCGATTTGATTGAAATTTATTCGCGCTTCATTGCACGATTTTTGCGCGACGCCGGTTAGGTATCTTTTGGAGAGAAAAAGGAAATGAAAGATTCGAGAGATAAGCGAATATTAAATTATGCTAAGGCAATTAAATTCGGAGTTGGTTTCTGCTGATTCGATCTGTTAAGAATTGAATTGATTTTTTATCTAACTGATCGGTCGCACTGAAAAATTTCTGGATGCATTCGCTTTAAGGGAAAAGTCTTGCAAAAATTAGCAATCTTTTAATTATCATTTATTAAAACCGTTTGCATATCTTTGATGATAAAAGAACGAGGGGCCGCGCATTTCGAGAAATCTTCTTTTTGGAACCTTTGAAAATCTCTGGAAATTCCTGGAAATCCCAGGAAATATCAATCTTTGGAATCTCAGAAAATCCCTAGAAATCCCAAGAAATCTTTAAAAATCTCTGGCAATCCCTCGAAATTCCTGGAAATGTCTAAATTTTGAAATCTTTGGAATCTGGAAATCTTTGAAATTTCTGGAAATCTTTGGAATCTCTGGAAATCCCTGGAATCTTTGGAAATCCCTGAAATCTCTGGAAATTTTTGGAAATCTTTAGTGGAATGCTGGAGTGCGCAGACCCTCGTAAAAGAAGTTAACCAGTAAATTTTCAAGTTAATTTATATATTATTTTAAGAATAAAATTAATTTAGTATTTTTTCAATGATTAAACTTACAGGTTTTCAAAATATCTCTTGCCCATACAGTTTTTTTCCAATTGATTTCAGACCAAATGCGTTTATTCGATTGTTTATGTAAAATAATGTTTGGTAATATTAACTCGATACGTTACTTTTATGAAAAAATAACATACTGCTTGAAAATTTGCGAGGCTGCCTCTTTAAGAATGTTGTAGAAATTTCTGATGTAATATACTGTCTTCATGAGGAAACTGGTATTTATTACATGCAAATTTGCATTAGATTTTGCCGCGGAGGAGGGAAATTTTATAAATTATGTACCAAGCGTCTTAATCTTCTTAACGTCGAGGATTCAAGGGCTTCGTTTTAACGTCGCTTGGAACTCAAATTGATTTTATCCCCCCCGTGAAAACTTTTCTAATTACATTTATTTGTAAACGAGGTTTAAGTGGCAAGCCGCGAGATAAGCTTACTTCGTAAAGAAGCCGTCTTGACGAAGAAAAGTTGATTATGTCCACGGCTTTTTCTGGTTAAAAACATAACTACGATTTCATCCGCGAATTTCTCAGAATCGGCCAACTTTTTTCTGAGCACTTGTAACTTTATAAATTTTTCTTCTTTTTCACTCTTTTTAACAACTGCTTTCTTGTCACAAGATCTTATTAGGATGCAGTTATAAATTTTCTTTAAGGTTGTTCGAGGGATATATGTCGCGAATTTTTTTTTTAAGTAGTGCAATGCGATTATGATCAGACATGCATGATTTATAAAACTACTGTTTGGATAAATGGTAGA